>JAXGGA010006256.1:0-71216 GCA_038373865.1 Uloborus plumipes
TTGCAATATTTGTCATAGAGATGAAGTGCAAAACATGATTAAGTGTATGAAATGCCATCGGCGAGTTTATCAACTCTGCGTAAGTGAGGCCGAAGCAAAAGAAATTCTATTGCAAATTCTGGAAAAAAGCTGTATAGTTCAAATATAAATTATTCTATGAATTTCTGGTACGGTCCAATTTAGGAGGCGCATGGTTCAATTTAGGCGCATATATTCCTAAATTGGACTTTTGCAACTTTTTGTAAGATAATTTTTTAAAAAATAATTTTCATATTTTCAGAAAATATAAGCTGCTAGGGCGGTTCCTGATTAAATTGAGCACACGATGCCCTATTTAACATTTCTGTTTCGCTTCACATTGAGCAACACAGGCCTCCTGTTCATAGGGGGTCCAATATAGGCGGTCTTCCCCTACGCTGACTTCGAATCATTAACTCGAAAAGTATCTACAGCTTTGCCGTGTCCATCACAGAGCTACACGTCTGTGATAGAAAGACATGAAGCAATTAGTTACTCTATAATCGTAACAGATGTCGATGATAACATTATTTTTCATGAATATTTTTCTGGAAAAGATGTAATTAAAGAGTTTATGAATACTTTAAAGGAACTCTCTGAAAGACTTCTGAAGAAAATGCATCAGACGGCAGGAATGGTTGAAAATATTAACCACACTTATGATCTAGATAAATGTCATATTTGTAATAAAAAATTTTTAAAAAATGAAATAAGAGTTCGAGACCACGCGCATTTTGGGAAAGGATACATTCGCGGAATGGCACATCAATCTTGTAACCTTAATTATAGAGCAACATATTTTATACCTGTAATAATTCACAATTCCAGAAACTACGACTCTCATTTAATTTTAAAAAATTTAACTCCTGATTTTATAAGTGCAATTAATATTATACCTGTAAATCTAGAAAAATTTACTATGTTTTCATTAGATGCATTGAAATTTTTAGATTCATTTCAATTTTTAGATGCATCACTGGATACTTTAGTTAACAATCTAAAATCTTCGAATCATAATTTTTAAATTTTTAACAGTTTTTATAAGAATGAGAAAAACCGCTATTTATTAAAGAGGAAAGGGGTTTTTCCTTATTCTTACATTGATGATCTTTCAAAATTAGAAGAAACTCAATTGCCGCCTAAAGAAGCATTTTTCAATATACTGACGAACACCCCTATCACTAAAAGTGAATATGAACATGCAAAATTAGTTTTTCAAACTTTTGAATGCAAGAACATTGCTGACTATTTAGAGTTATACCAAAATGTAGACACAATAATGCTCGCAGAGTGTTATAATTCCTTCCGCCGGGCTGCGATGACTTACTATCAAACTGATCCAGTCTACTATTTGACTAGTTCTGAACTAACATGGAACGCAGGACTTAAATTCACGAAAGTAGAGTTACAGCTCTTAAGTGATGTAAACGATTATATATGGTTCGAGTCCCAGATGAGAGGAGGCATTAGTTTCTTAGGTACGAGATATGTATGCGCTAACAATCCATACATAACTGAAACGTATAACCCATATAAACGTCATAACTATGTCATAGCACTCGACGCCAATAATCTATATGGTTACGTAATGAGTTTTCCTTTGCCAGTTGGGCATTTTTCATGGCTTACAAGTGAGGAAATCCTAAGTTTTAATATATTTGACCATGATATTAACTCAGATGTTGGTTTTATACTTGAAGTAGATTTAATTTATCCAAAAAATATTCAAGAAAAAACAAATGATTTGCCTCTGGCTGTAGAACATTTAAAAATTACATATGAAATGCTTTCTCCTTATTCCAAAAAAATGTGCGATAAATTTAATTTACGCCACACACTACCTAGTAAAAAACTAACCCCTAACTTTTACCCCAAAAAAAATTACATCACACATTACTTAAATCTGAAATATTATGTCGAGCAAGGAGTTGTGGTGTCTAAAATTCATAAAATATTGGCTTTTAAACAACAGCCTTGGTTAAAAAGTTACATACACTTTAATAATGAGAAACGAAACTTAGCCACAGATGAGTTTACAAAATCATTTTTTAAAAAAATGAATAATAGTTTCTTTGGTCGCCTTATGTTGAATCAACGTAAAAAAATCTCTGTAAAAGGTTCTTTGACTGAAAAAGATTGTAAAAATTATATGGCAAGTCCTTTATTAGAATGCTTTGAACCAATTAACAATAACTTTACTATATTCAAAATGAAAAAACCCAATCTTATTCTAGATAAACCTATTTACAGTGGTTTTTGCATTTTAGAATTATCTAAACTTCACATGTACAAACTTTATTATTCACATTTTAAAAAAAAGTATGACAGAAACTGTGAACTATTGTATATGGACACAGACTCTCTTTATCTTAACATTTATGCAGATGATGTGTATCAAGATTTAAAAAAGTCATTTTATGATATAATGGACTTTAGCAATTTTCCATCCAATCATTTTTTGCATAATTCAAACAATAAAGGTAAATTAGGGTTTCTTAAAAGCGAGACTATAAAACCTATCAAAGAGTTTGTGGGACTCAAGCCAAAGATGTACGCTTTTTCCTTTGGGGAAAGTTGTAAAAAAACTGCCAAGGGGGTAAAAAAATCAGTTCTTCAGAATTTTACGATAAATATGTATAAAGAAGTTTTGGAATCTGAAACAAGTTTAAAGCACACACAAGCATCTATTATTTCAAAAAAACATGAACTGATGACAGTTACGCAAAACAAAACTAGTTTATCTGCTTATTATGATAAAAAATTCTTACTTGAAGACGGTATTACTTCATTAGCATATGGACACTATTTGATTGAAAACGATGATTTTTAAGGTGTGTAATATAATATAGGTGGTTTAAGGTGCCCAATAAGTTGAATTATGTTCATGTGCTTTATTCTGTTTCAGTTTTAGGAACATTAGAAAAATAGACTCACGCTATTTTGGTTTTGAAGTAGAGAGTACTGATATTGTTAGTTCAAATATTAATTGAGTTTATTCACTGCTAATTAATGTCTATAAAAATGTATTAATTTGTTTAAAATGCTAAATAATTCATGTAAAAAGTGCTGTTTTTGATTATTAAAAATATTACATGTTTATAATATAAATTGTGTACTATGTATTATATATCATATATTCAGAAATAATATTATATGTTTGTAATAACCTGTGTATGACCTATCACATATTGTACTCATGCATTTATCTATTTTGTAGTTTATTATATTTAGAAGTTGTATATTATTAAAGAAATAAAGAAAAGGCTTCTTCAAGAGGCCTGAAGAACACTGAACTTGTGAGTTGTGCTTTTAAATTCACCTCACATGTTCAGTGGTTCTCCAGGCTGTCAAATCCTTCAAAAAGGCTGGAGATTGCTAAAGATTGGCAGAAATCAAGAAAGAATTCGAAAAAAAGCAACTTCTGGATGTGGTAAAGTATTTTATATTACTTATATTTTAAGATTATTCTGTAATGTTTTATGCTTATGTATTGAACGGTATAAAAAGCAAGGCAAATCCTCTCTAAACTCGTAATAGGTAACTTAAAACAAACTCACTTGTTTTAAAAATTTCCAGGTTTTCAAACAGATCTTATGTAAAGACATAATTTGTCCTATTTAAGCAGTAAAAGATTTTGCATTCCATGTATTTCACAAGTCGAGAAGACATGCTGAAGTTGTTGCGGGGAAAGATTCAAAGAAGATGTTTTTATAAGTGAGTTTACTTTTTGAACTCGAGAAGAGATGCTCGAGTTAGTGTTAGAAAATACTCACATTTGAATACGATGAGTTTAATTTCCGAACTCGAGAAGAAATGCTCGAGTCGATGCTGGTATATATGTTTGTAATAAATAAGCTGTGTATTACCTATCACATATTGTACTTATAAATTTGTCTATTTTGTAGTTCATTATATTTAGAAGTTGTATGTTATTAAAGAAATAGAGAAAGGGCTTCTCAAGAGGCCTGAAGAACACTGAACTTGTGAGTTGTTCTTTTAAATTCACCTCACATGTTCAGTGGTTCTCCAGGCTGTCAAATCTTTCAAAAAGGCTGGAGATTGCTAAAGATTGGTAGAAGACAAAGAATTCAACAGAGAAACTTCTGAATGTGGTAAAATATTTTATATTACTTATATTTTAAGATTATTCTGTAATGTTTTATGCTTATGTATTGAACGGTATAAAAAGTAAGACAACTCCTCTCTAAATTCGTAATAGGTAACTTAAAACAAACTCACTTGTTTTAAAAATTTCCAGGTTTTCAAACAGATCTTATGTAAAGACATAATTTGTCCTAATTAAGCAGTAAAAGATTTTGCACTCCATGTATTTCACAAGTCGAGAAGACATGCTGTAGTTGTTGCAGGGAGAGATTCAAAGAAGATGTTTTTATAAGTGAGTTTGTAAGTCTCCGGTTGTTGTCTCCGGGTGTTCAGACGCCTGGCGCGTCCTTCTCACTTTCGCTTCTCCGCTCTCTCTAGATGGCGCTAGCTTAGTTCACTTTACTTTATAGGGAAGGTGGCGTTACAACCTCCCCCTCTGGTTCTCCAGACGTCCCGGCGGTGAACCAGCAGCTTTTTTCGCGGCTTATGGTAACCGGATTTCAAGTCAAGTGTTGACATGTACTTGGATTGTTCGGTCTGATGAAGAAGATCATCCATTCGAGGCAGAGGGTAGGTGTCCGGTACAGTAATAGCGTTCAGTTTTCTGTAGTCTACACACAGACGTATCTTCCCATTTGGTTCTGGAATGAGCACGACTGGTGCCGAATATGGAGACTCACATTCTTCAATTATTCCTCTATCTAGAAGATCGTCAATCTCAGCTTTCAGCAATTCCCTTTTTGCTGGCGATAACCTGTAAGGTGGTACTGAGATAGGAAGATGTTCCTTTGTATTTATGTGATGTTCTACAATTGGTGTTGCCTCTCCCCCTGGCTGAAAGATAGTAGAAAATTTATCAAGTAGCTGATTAAACTTTCCAATTTGTTCTACCGATAAGTGTTTACCCTCATTACCTCTCAACTTAACCGAGTTTACTTCGGCATGCTCAGTTGACGTATCGGAAGCTGTTTTAAAAGGATAATCAGCAAACGGAAATTTGAACTTATAGTTCCCATGGAAGTACCAACATTTATTAGGAATGTCGAGAACAATGCCCATTTTACTTAAAATGTCAATGCCTAACAAAGTTCTATTTCCTTCGGCGTGAGGTAACGCAAAAATTATTGAATTCACCCTACGGTTTTCGATTTCAATATTTACTCTAGCTTTTAGAACTTCAGTGTCTTTTTGTAGTCCATCCGCAAGTGCAATTTTCATCGTTGTTTTTTCGAATAATGTACCCTCTTCCTGTAGAAGATGAAACAGCTTCTTGCCTGCTATGGTATGAGTTGCACCGGTGTCAGCACAGGCAACCCCGAACAAATTATTTACTTTGATGTTCAACAGAGTTGCAACAGGTGTCTGCATGGAACAAGATTGCAAACTAAGCGAATCAAATTTAGCTGAATTTACTTCATGAGAAGAGCAGTTCGGACACTTAGCCCTAATGAACCCTTGTTTACCGCAACCATAACAACTGATGGGCGGTCGCATCTCATCAACCACATCTTCTGTGTGAACTTGCTTATTATCTTCTGTTTTGTTGTTTTGTTTACGAGGGTGCTTCTTTTCTATAGGTTGTTGTTTGGGAGGATATTGTTTCTTTACTAAAGTGCGGGCGCTTTCATAAGAATCGAGCTTTTCGTCTAACTCGCTTGGAGATATCCAGTCCGCCCAAATATCGATAAAGTGTTCTTTTATATCGAGAGGCACTTTCTTCTTTATTTGATCAGCTATCATTAATTGTTTGAGTTTGTCAAAATCATGTACGTCCAGCTCTTCCAGCCAGCCGTCAAAATAGCTAGAGATATCAAAAAAATAATCCCTCCAGGTTTTTTCTGGATCTTTTTTGTGTTGCGCAAACATTCGTCGGAATCTGTCGCCGGTGAATTTAAACCTTCTAAGTAACATTTCCTTAATTTTCGCGTAGTTTTGGGTTTCTTCAGGCTCTCGCACGATTAGAGCAGCAATATCTGAGGGCAGGGTGCCTAACAAATAAGGAAGCCAGGAGGATTCTGGTAACTTCATAAATTTCACTTGTCGTTCGAAGACTGTGAAAAATGTTCCTAATTCTTCATTTTTAGAATCAAATTTAGGTAAAAGACTAATAAAGTTATTGAAATCTAATTTAGAGTGTTGAGTACTCTCTGCAGAAGTTTCCACTGATGTTTGGGAGTTTAAGTTGACTAGACGTTGACGTTCAACTTCGAGCTGAAGTCGCTGTATTTCATACGCCTGCTTTTGCTCAAGTGTTTCTTTCTCTATAGCCAATTCTTGGGCTTTTCGCGCAGTTTCTGCTTCACGCAATGCCGCGGCTTCTCTCGCAGTGCGCTCTTCCGAAATAACTTGCAGCATGTCTTTAACTACACCCTCATCATAATTTTGAGAATTGATTATTAAATTTGTTAAGTGGAAGATTTTGAGATTATCTCCCACTACCAAACCCAGCTCTTCGGCTAAAGTCTTTAAATCGTCTTTTCTTGCACGACTTAAGAATGCCATGTTTGAAACAGAATCGCCAATTCTATGTTTATAGTATGTACCAAAACTAATTTCTAAAATGGATTTGAACATTCAATTACATTTACAACACAGTTAGACAGTTTTAAACTTCATTAATAACTTTGATAATTATAAAGAAAATTAATAAAATGACGGCACGAAACCTTTTAAACCACCTTCCCTTTACAAACTGAAACTGAGAATGAAATATGCTACTTTAGTGATTAACAAATATCTTTTCACAATACCATTCATTTCAAATGCAAGAGAAAACCAATAAATCTTTCATAACCAAAACAAAGATACCAATTAACTTTCCGTGGAGGAAACCCAGACGCTTACTGTCTATGACGCCATAGCTTATTCATCGTTTTTTCTTTTTCTGTTTACTCGCGGAGCGAGTGTTATTACATATTTTTCTTTTAACACGAAACCATGTATTGAAAATACTTATTTTCTTGGTGAAAATTTTAAAATGGCACAAAATATAACTTTTCTTCAAAAGAACAATTAAATTTTCCCAAAGATTGAACAATTTAAAAAATAAAGCACATAAACGCAACACATATTTCTACAAAATATATATAAAATGAATATGCAAACAAATTTTATACTGCAGTAGAAAAATTCTGGATCCAGGATTAACACCAAAAATTTTTCTAGCACGAAACAAAACCTTGAGCGGATGCTTTACGGAGACACGATACAATTCGCAAAAACACAACTTGAGAATTCAAAATTATGCCGGGGCGGCGTTGTGATGTGTAGAATCTAAATTCACACTAACTTGAGAACTCAAAACATGCCAGGGCGGCATCGGGGTGTGCAGAACTCCAAAACAGAACCTTGAGCGGATGTTTTACGGAGACACGACACAATTCGCAAAAACACCATTTGAGAATTCAAAATTATGCCGGGGCGGCGTTGTGATGTGTAGAATCTAAATTCACACTAACTTGAGAACTCAAAACATGCCAGGGCGGCATCGGGGTGTGCAGAACTCCAAAACAGAACCTTGGGCGGATGCTTGACGGAGCCACGATTTGTAAGTCACGCTCACAACGAAAGCGAAATCAATTTCACAACTGCTGGCTGCAGGAACTATCCGAACCACAACTCCGGGATGAAGTTGAAACACATATTTATTGACACTTACTACACATATCACACGAATACAACACATATCAAGACTTTACACAGTCAAAACATTATAGCAGTGTGCTCAGACGCCTGGCGCGTCCTTCTCACTTTCGCTTCTCCGCTCTCTCTAGATGGCGCTAGCTTAGTTCACTTTACTTTATAGGGAAGGTGGCGTTACAAGTTTACTTTCTGAACTCGAGAAGAGATGCTCGAGTTAGTATCAGAAAATACTCACATTTGAATGAGTTTAATTTCCGAACTCGAGAAGAAATGCTCGAGTCGATGTCGGAAAAAACTCATAGTTTTGTTTTTGAGTTTAATTTCCGAACTCGAGAAGAAATGCTCGAGTCGATGTCGGAAAAAACTCGTACTTTGTTTTTGAGTTTAATTTCCGAACTCGAGAAGAAATGCTCGAGTCGATGTCGGAAAAAACTCATAGTTTTGTTTTTGAGTTTAATTTCCGAACTCGAGAAGAAATGCTCGAGTCGATGTCGGAAAAAACTCATAGTTTTGTTTTTGAGTTTAATTTCCGAACTCGAGAAGAAATGCTCGAGTCGATGTCGGAAAAAACTCATAGTTTTGTTTTTTTTGAGTTTCATTTCCGAACTCGAGAAGAAATGCTCGAGTCGATGTTGGAAAAAACTCATAGTTTTGTTTTTTGAGTTCAATTTCCGAACTCGAGAAGAAATGCTCGAGTCGATGTCGGAAAAAACTCATAGTTTTGTTTTTTAAAGTTTTTTTCCGAACTTGAGAAGAAATGCTTGAGTCGATGTCGGAAAAACTCGTAGTTTAGTTTTTAAGTTTCATTTTCGAACTTGAGAAGATGGAAGGGTGGGTATACAGTTATTAGCACGGTAATACTACTCTCGATATAAAGACCATCTCCGTTCCAAAGAAATAGGTCTTTATAACGGGTGGTCGCTATAACAGGTAGAATTTTTGTGTTTCGGGAATCAAGTTGGGGCTTTTCCCACTGGTCTTTATAATGGCATGGTCTTTATAACGTGTGGTCGTTATAACGAGCGTCGACTGTATATCAAAAAATTTCACATTAATCGACAGAGAGAAAGACTTAGAGAGAGAAAAGATTAACATATCATCACTTACTTGCATCGGTTTTCAGTATAGTTACCTAATAGTTTTTAATCAATTCCCGACTCGCCGACAGACACAGCACTTAATATAAAATGGAACAAATCTGACTTACCCCCCTCTTGGCGACTTTTTCCTGTTGGCGCCAAAAAATCATCGCCAAGACTTCGATGTACGACAAAAAACATCGTACAACATTCTTAGCGATGCTCTTTTGGCACCAACAGAAAAATTCATATTGACATAAAAAATGTAAAGCACTATTATAGTGGAAAAGGAAATATCAAAAATCCTCAATTTCAACAAATGAAGAATACAAACGTTTTTCAGATAACAGTGATTTCTCACATGTATACGAAAGTCAGCACAGTAAAAAATCACACTCAATACTATACTGCAAAGTTATTGCAAATATACGCTTCAAAATCAACAAAACAACCCAACAAAAACATCTATGGTTCATAATAAAACAACGTACTACAACTGCATGAAATGCAGCGAATAAGCGCTGCAATAATACTACTGTATAGATACATTTGCAGAAAAATAACACTATTTGTTTTTTAAAGTAGCAAAGATTCCTTATTTCCATAGTAGCATAGTAAATAAAAACTAGCCAACAACAAAATCAATAACTTTTCAAACATATGTCGCACTAAAGGATTTTGTCAATGTAAAGTCAAAACAATTTGAAAAGTTCCTCAAATTTCGATATATGAATAGGGGAAAGTACCTCAAAACGGGATAGCTAACCTATTCTTCGCTTTATTTCTTATTGTATACAAGGTACATTCCAAAGTTAGACGTCATTTAAAAGTATACACCTTTTACATTACTAAAAATACCTTTGTCATATTTGTTCGATATTATTTATGTGAAAAATACTGGTTTCAAAAAGTCTTATACGATCCCGTTTTACCCGACCAAGGGTGGGTAAAACGGGATAGGGAATTGTATGTTATTATTTTGTACTGATTTTACTTTTGATTTAGTTTTTAGACCAAAAATAGGCTACGTAATTGTAAAGTTGGAAAATTACATAACACAGAAATCGCATAAAAATGTGTCGTCTTCTTCGTCTGCTTTGGAATAAGCTTCGTGGGCCCATCCCTGGCAGCTCGAGCATTGTATCCAGCTTCCTTCTCCAGATTTCGATTCAAGATACAGAGCGTTGCAGAAAATACATGCTTCATCTTTTTCAGTTTCATCTTCTGAAGACGACGACGTCCAACCTTGGCTAACTGATGATTTTTTTTTTCGTTTTTTTTTTCATGTTACGTCCATTTTCTTCCATTTTTGCAAACGATGTTTTTGTGTTTTTTCAGGTTCAGAACAACATTTTAAAAATGTATATGCCTGTTTTGCATCTCCACCTATTTTTCTTTTACGCCTCATTTGTTTTGTTTTCGGAACATTCAAGAGACTTGTTTTGGCAGCCCTTTTTTTTCAGCTTTTAAGTTCTTTCTCGTTCTTTTTTTTTTTCTCGTTCTTCTTCTTCCAACTCAAGTTTACATGGGCTTCTTGTTATAAATGCTGTTTTCCCTCTTCTATTATCGTGTTTATTTTGAGGTCTTGGTCCAATCACTCGTGGTGGAGGTAGAATTTCTTTGGGTGATATAGAAAATGGCAGTGAAGGGCGACAGTATAGTCCAAGTCCTTTGACTCCTGTTGAAGTGAACGGTTGGATAAGGCCTGCATTTGTGCTAGTGTTATCGTTGCACTAAGTGATTCATTCAATACTGTCTCTAGTGGTTGTGATGACAGCAAACTCTTAGATGCTATGACTGAATTTGAAGATCCTTCGGATCTGATCTCATTTTGTTGCAGATTTAATGGGTGTTAGGACGTCATGTTCTGAGCATCCAGCAATGGGTGATCTGTTGGAAGAGAGGAAGCGAAGAGATATTGCAAGTGAAAGACATCTGGGGTTATATGGGAAAATGCCTGTTTTTGTGAACCCATTCACAGCAGTTTCGACAAGAGCTGCTCGTTAAAATGCTGCATTGAACACATTTCCTACTTCGTAGATAGTAATCCCATGTCAAGATGGTTGAACATTCACTTGCGAACCTCAAGCTCGCTTCGTGCTGCTTAAACACATTGAAAAAACATAAATGGAAGTGGTCGGGTAAAACGGGACACATCAAAATTGTATCCCGTTTTGGGCACCCTAAAAGTGTCCCGTTTTGCCCGACCATGATGCTTTTGACAACATAAAGGGCTAACCCCGGAACCGCCACTCACTAGCAATATTTAAGTACATGAAATTGTTGCTAAAAGAGCTATGAACAAAATACAGTTCTAACCGGAATTGTTCCGAATTACGGAGAACCACAATTCCAGTTGTTCTGCAGTCGAAAAAAGTAAAAAGTAAGTAAAAATCTCAATTGAAAACTTTGAAAAAATATTTCTTTGCGAAATACGTGGCTAGAGTTGAGATATTAACTGAGTATGCTGTCATGGCGGTCGGGAACCAGTTTAGCCTGTCTCCTGCGAGATAGTACCACCAGTCAAGCTCCAACGCCCACTATCCCGTTTTGCCCGCCTATCCCGTTTTGGGCAACTCTCCCCTAGTAAAAACGTCTCCTAAGTACGTCGCAAACAACCATCAATTAATTTTCTATTATGTTTCAAAATTGCTTATAAAATTTTCCATAAAATGACGCTTCATATTTTTCAAAAGTACCAGAGGTGGCTTATTTTAGTTATTCAGTACATAAAATTAAAGCTTTTATAAATAAAAACGCTATAAAAGTATTATTAAACTACAGAAAAGTATTTTTCCATATGTTGCTAAGGAAACAAATAAGTAGCATAAAGTACGGGCTTTCGTTCATTTTGCAAGATTTAAGTAAAAATGAACCTCAATATTTCATCTTTCATGTTATCAATTTTTGAACAAAACAGCCAAATATGACTCACCTTCGTTTTGCTTAAGATGTGCCGATACAACAGATGACAACTGCTAATTACGACACATACTGACACAACACTAAATAGTTCATCTCCCTACTTCCAAAGCACAAAGATTTCACTTCCAACAACACACAATAGCGAAAATACCACTAATCTAGCACTCAAAAAAATGGCGCGCTTTCTAACATTTGTTAACACCCACCATTCACTTAACACTTGCAAACACTCATATTTTCTTAGGCGCCAATACGGATAGACAACTACTGTAAATAGTTTTGAAATAAAAAAACAGTAATACGTTTTTTCTTCAGATACAAAGCGAAAATAATAAAAAGCAACACTCCTTCCAATTTTCCGCACCACAACACAAACAAGTTAAAATGACGTAGTTGAAGGGTTGCCAGTACCATAGCTCATTCCAAATCATCCAATAACGTCATCATTGTACCATACACAAAAATGTATCGCCGTATGATTGGCGATTTTTTTCAAATATCGCCAAGGGGGGGTAAGTTAGAGGAGTACCTATAAAATGACCGATAGTATAAAACACATAAAATCTTTTAAAAGAAATAGTGTAGAGATTTAAAAAATAATTAACGAGAGAGTAATATTCTGGCCATTCAGTTAATTCATAGTTTTTTTTTTTTTTTTTTTTAATAAGAAATACAACTGAAGCACTTTTTAAGGAGTTTGAAAAAGGTATTTAATGATTTTGAAAGACTCTAGAACAGGTAAAGTTATTTAAAGTATTTCACTTGCACTTTCCAGTCTCTAACGTTTTAATAGTTGATCGGACAGTCTTACAAAATTGTTAAAACTTTCAAAGACACACCTGTTTTAAGTAAAAATAGATATTAAAAAATGTTTCTTCAAACGACAATTTCTTTTTCAATCAAAAGTACCGCAGAAAATGAAAAAGAATAAAGGTAGGGTAATATTTTTTCTCGTGCTTAACATATTAATAAAGGAAGCAGTTACAAAGGAACTTCCAAAATACTAAATTCGATATTTAATAAATTTATAAAATTAATTGGAACAAATCTGACTTACCCCCCTCTTGGCGACTTTTTCCTGTTGGCGCCAAAAGAGCATCGCCAAGACTGATGTGCGACAGAAAACATCGTACACCTTTCTTAGCGATGCCCTTTCGGCACCAACAGGAAAATTAAGATTCACATACAAAATCAAAAGCTAACACTATCATAGTCAAAAAGAAAATATCAAAGAGCTTCAAATTCCAATAAATGAAGAATAAAAACGCTTTCGTAATAAGTGATTTCTCACATGTGCACGAAAATGACCACAGCAAAATTTATACAAAGCAGTATGTACTGCAAAAGTTATTGCGAATATACGCTTCAAAATGACCAAAAACATTTTTTACACACGCAAATATTACTAAAACACTAAAGATTATGTGCCTTATTATACCTAAAATATCACTTGCACCTACCTACACTTGCAAGAAATATAGCGAATAAGCGCTGCAATAATACTATAATGTGAATATATTTCCAGCAGAATAACACTTTATTTTTTAAAGTAACAAAGATTCCTTATTTCTATTGTAACATAAGTACATAATAATTAACCAACAGCAAAATCAAAAACTTTTCATATACCACATATACCACACTAAAAGTTTTGTCGTAGTCAAAACAATTTAAAAAGTTCCTCAAATATATGAATAGTAAAAACATCTAAGTACGTCGCAAAAATATCAACACAAAAATACTATAAATTATTTTTCTATCATAAATGCTTTAAAAGTGCTAATAATATTTCACATAAAATGAAGCTTCATATTTTTCAAAAGTACCAGAGGTGGCTTGTTTTCTGTTATTCGGTACATAAAATAATTCTTTTATAAAATAAAAACGCCATAAAAATATGCATTAAACACAAAATTATGTTTACATATTTTGCTAAAGAAATAAATAAGTAGCATAAAATACGGGGTTTCGTTCAATTTGCAATATTTAAGTACACATACACCTCAATAGTTCATGTTATCAATTTTTGAACAAAATAGCCAATATGAACTCACCTTCGTATTGTGTAGAATCCGCCGATACACAGCTGACAACTGCTAATTAAGACTCATACTGAGCAAGCAGTTAATATCGCACTGTTTGTACACACAACACTAAATAGTTTCTTTCTATTTGCAAAGCACAAAGATTTCACTTCTTGCAGCAAACATCGAAAATACTGCTAATCCAGCACTCAAAAGAATGGCGGGCTTTCTAATGGTCGTTAACACCCCCCATTCACTTAATACTCACATTTTCTTAGGCGCCAATACTGACACACACTAATCAAAATAATTTTTTAGAAAACAGTTTTTCGTTTTTTCTTCGAATGCAGTGCGGGAAAAAAAAAGGAACACTCCGAACTTCGAATTTCTTATCCGACATTACAAACAAGGGAAAATGACGTGGTTTTAGGGTTGCCAGCACCATAGCTTATCCCAAATCATGATATAACGTCATCATTGTATCAAGGTTACCATTGGCAAATGTTTTTCAAATATCGCCAAGGGGGGAGATATCGAAGGAGTACCAATTAATTTGGGAAACGTGCTACAAAAAATGCTGGAACATGATTTTTGCATTTCGCAGGAGGATATTTTTTTTTAAATCAAGGAGCTGAATTCCGGGCAACTTGATATACCCTCCCCCCTCCCCATTTATGATAGAAACTTTAAAATTCAAGGTTTACAGCTACATTTAACAAAATATTTTCAAGCATTTTTAAAACACTTTTCTGAAGTATAATTTTTCCAGGATTAATGGGGCTCCAATAAAGCGGGGGGTCTGTGAACGTATCTGTTTTTGTGTAGTTTTTTGTTGATTGGAGCCATGTTCAGCAAAAAAAAATCATAGGGCGATTTTCCTGGATCGTCTGCCCTCAAACCTCATGTGCCCCCTCCCTCCCAGCCTGGGCTGCGTGGGTGCGGGCGCATGAGATTATTGGGAGATTGCTGGGAGAGCAGGAATTATGAATTTGCCGAATAGAACTATAGTCAGACAAAATTTGTCGAATGAGGAATGTTTTCGGGTGGTTGCAGCTACCTTATGTGCCTTCTCATTGGGAAGTAGCTGACTGGGGCGTCACTTTAGCTAACCCATTTCTGCCATAAAAGCTTTCAAAACTGTCTGCGCAACCAACCACTGTCCTTTTCCCCTTTTTATATTTTTCCCAGAACATATTTAAAAACCCGGTCTGCTACTAGTTATCTCAAAATACGTCAAGAGGAAGCCAGGGGAATGGGGATGGTCTTTTAGCACATAATGAACTATGTGTTAACATCAACAGATGAAACATAGAGGCAGTAGCGTACATAGACTTAGGTGCACCCCTTTCCTGCAAGATTTGTAAGTTCGTCCCCCACCCCCTTAATAAACTATAAAAAATAAATCATTGGGCTATTTTCCTGGATCGTGTGCCCTCAAACCTGATACGCCCCCTCCCACCCAGCCCGGACTGCGGGGGTGCTATGTACGCCACTGCATAGAGTGTAATTTACTGCTTTGTTCCCCGAAATTCCCAAGTTTTCAACCCTTTCTTTTGAGCTGACTGGACTTATCGCAGGTCTATATGCTGCGTGCATGTGCAAGCTTTTGTACCTCATTGATCAATTGATACGGTTCATTCTTTGTGGGATACATTTACACTTTTATTAATTGAGGTTATTTTCTTTCAAACTGGTTTTAAGATAAACTGGTTATCTGAGCGATTTTTTATAAAAATGTTCACTTGCTGAATATTAAAAAAAAGGAAAGGGGCGCCGTAAAGGAGGGCGCACCGGGATACGCCCTGGTGTCCCGGTGGGCCAGCACGGGCCTGACACCTTTGCATCCCTATTGGAGCAAAAGTTAACCTCAGTTTTACCCGTGTTGTGCTTAAAAATGTCACAGAATATTTTACAAGTTACAATACTTCAAGATTAATTTTAAGAAGTTCTAGGGATGTTCAATAAAGAATGAGCTCTTTTTTTTTCAGGTAACTGAAATATCAAAGCTCAGAAATCGCATAATGTATGTGTGGTGTAATAGGTAAAGAATAAAACGCTTTAGCAGCCTTCCAAACACATATATTTTGCTTCCGCCTACAGAAAAACTAAAATTGACAACGATGAGCAAAATTGCGTTTTTCTGTTTCCTTCTTAAAAATCCAGCAGCTGAAGTATAAACAATGTAATAGTAATACACTGCTCGACATTGAAAATGCAACACCAAGAAGGAGAGGTCAGAAATTCATGCAAATTTTACCGTAGACGCACGTCACTGAGTTATGCAAATGATATGAAATCCGCAGCTCTCCGACGCACGTGAAGTAAGATATAAGAGAATGAAGTTGAAAAGTGGGCTATGTTCATGTTGGTTTTTCTGCCAGACTAATTATCGGAGAAATTTGGTTTTTGTCTCGAAGGATACGTGTGATAGGAGGAAATGCCACGCCGTCCTCAACGAAGACACTTCCAGCATATAGACGACTTTACAAGGGGTATGGTGATCGGACTGAGAAGGGGAGGTTGGTCCATACGTCAAATTGCAGCTGATACCCACATGGATGCAAGCACTGTGCATCGGCTGTGTCGGAGATGGTTGGAAAGAGGAAATGTAGCCACATTGAGGGGTGCAGGTGCAGCCAGAGTGACGACAGACCGCTTGGATCGACGGATTCACCGACAAGCTGTGGCGGACCCGCAAGTCACTTGTACGTCGATTCTGCAGCACGTGCAAGGTACCCTGGATCAGGGCCCGATTAAGATATCACGGGGCCCTAGGCCAAATACTTTTTTGGGGCCCCCTGTACTGAGGCTTTACAATTTTAGGCATAGATAAAACACATTTAGGCATTGACTACAGCAATTTTAGCCATTTGGGGGCCGCTAAATCGTCGGGGCCCTAGGCCGCGGCCTAGTTGGCCTATTCAGTAATCAGGCCCTGCCCTGGATGTTCCTGTGTCGACCAGAACCATTTCCCGTCCACTGGTTGCACGTGGCCTGCAATCACGGCGCCCGCTAAGAAGACTGCCATTGACCTCACAGCACAGACTCCAACGTTTGGAATGGTGCCGGACCAGAGCGACGTGGATGGCAGAATGGCAAACCGTAGTGTTCTTAGATGAATCCCGCTTCTGTTTGTCCAGCGATAGTCATCGCATACATGTGTGGCGTCGACGTGGAGAAAGATCGAATCCGGCAGTAACTGTGGAACGCCCCACAGCGCGACAACGTGGCATAATGGTTTGGGGCGCTATTGCATACAATTCCGTATCACCTCTAGTTCGTATTCGGGGCACTATGACGGCCCAACGATATGTAGATAATGTACTGCGGCCGGTGGCAATCCCCTACCTTCAGGGTCTGCCAAATGCAATTTTTCAACAGGATAACGCCCGGCCTCACAGTGCTCGAATCAGCCAACATGCTCTACGAGGTGTACAGATGCTTTCCTGGCCACCACACTCTCCTGACTTGTCACCAATCGAACATGTGTGGGATATGATTGGACGCCGTTTGCAGAACCTGTCACTGCCTCGTTCAGAGGACGAACTGTGGCAAATGGTTGAAAGGGAATGGAGTGCCATCCCTCAGGACACCATCCGCAGGCTTATTGACTCCATGCCTAGACGTGTTTCTTCGTGCATCGCTGTCTGCGGTGGTCCTACTTCTTACTGAGCCGACGCCGTCCTCGCTCTAAATTTCGCTTATTTATTTTGAAATAAATATCACTTATTGTTCCATGCTGTCTCTGTCTTCTTACCAAATTTCATCAATTTCTGACCACTCCTTCTTGGTGTTGCATTTTCAATGTCGAGCAGTGTATAATTGGGAGTGTATTCTTCTCTATAGCATAGCTAGAAGTTGTTTTAAAATGTTTAAAGAAAGGAGAGAATCAGTTTCAAAGGAAGGGTGATCTGTTGCAGAAGTAACTTTTCAAACTGAAAGAAACTTCAAAACTATTACAGTTACAGAGGGAAAAGATCATATAATTACCGCAAAGAATAACCATTTCACTTGGTTCCGATTAAACCTTGGGGTAATTCATTTTACGCTGCCTTTCATATACAGTGAACTCTCACTTATACACCGCCTCATTTATGCTCCTTTTTCACTTATACGACGATTTTCAGTGGTCCCGGAACATTTCATAGTAAAATAATGATAATTTTATTTGTTTATACGTCGCTCTAAAGATAACTATTTCACTTATGCGCCGATTTTTTCGTAAAATGCAAACAATTAAACGTATTTTCCTAAAAAAAATGAGCATGTTTCTTCACTTTCCTCTTTAATCTTTCGCTTTTTATTGCTCACAGAAGGCATTTTTTCCACATGAATTAGAGTTCGGAGAGGGATAATTATCTATTATGGATCGTTTGAAAGGGACCAGTTTGTGACTAGGTATGCTACAATTTTTGTTTTCTCCTTATCATTGTAGTTAGGTTACAGTAGTTGCCAAACCGTAGTAATATGACCATTTTCTATAAAAACATTCTTATTCATTCTCTCATTAGAATTTATATAGCATTTTAGTCCTTTAAATAGGCTTGTTCACTTATGCGTCTATCTCACTTATGCGCTTTTTCTGTTGGTCCCTTGGGCCGGCCCATAAGTGAGAGTCCACTGTATCTTTGATTCAGCCCCTAACGACTTCTTTATTTTTCCAAAGTTGAAAAACACGTCTGGGATAGCTTAGCGTTCCGCTCCTTTATAGGTAATACCGGAAGCTTCGGAGGCGATTTTGAAGGATGGGCCCAGACATGGCGTGATCACTTCTTATTGAACAGCCCTAGTAGATGGAGATACTTTTTGGAGGGTGCTGCTTACACGACATAACTATTTTAAGTGGATAGAGTAGTTATCAATAAGAGAACATGTATAATGCAACCGCGACGAGATGACCAGTGTCAATCAAATGAGAAAACGAGTCCATTCCTTAAAATAGGTAGAATTTCTACCCATTCAAATTCCCCCATCAATTGTGAATCCCATTCCTCAATTTTAATCTGCGTATCACCCCTTCCTAAAAATTGACAATCTTGAAAAAAGGAGGAGTCATAGGCCATCTCTGCGAAGTTGAATTATACATCAGTTTATATAGCTTGTCGTGAAATAAAAGTGTTACTCAAGTTAAAATATATATATATATATATATATATATATATATATATATATATAATTTCCCTCTTGTACTCCCCATGTTTTTGCTTTTAAATTAAAAAATATTTTTGATAGCTGTCCAAAACTAATAGCTACAAATTCTCTTGACAATATCTAAGAAGTTTTGAACCTGTATAGTGTATAGGCCTTTAAATCTACACGAGTCCTCGAGAAATTATTTCGTAATTTTTATTCCATTTGAAGAATAATAGGCCTTTTTGGTATTTCAATAATCATTTCCATTGAAGTAATCACGGATAGCTCTAAGAGCCCCGCTCCACATCAGCGTAAAACGCGATCGCAACCGAAGGCAGGAACCGAAAATCTGGGTACTTTCCATAGGAACACAATGTAATCCATTTTACGTTTCTGCTTTATTTTTCTGCTTTACGTCATTGTGGAGCAGGGCCCTAAGAGCTGAATGACTTAAAGAAAAAGTTCCATGCCAATAAAATAATTGGTAGAAGTGGTACCAAGGCCGCCCGTGAATGGCTGTAAAGCAAAATTGCACCTAAGCGATGTGATACAGTTTTTCTGCTCATTTGTGCATTAATACTTTGCTTTATATTGTTTTATTTATCATTTAGTACTGATTTACGGAGGGAAGAGCAGAATGTTTGGCAAGTAAATGTTGTTGATTGATTGCATAGTGCCTATAAGTCTCGAGAAAATGTTTAAATAAAATCAGATCATCATCAGTATTAATATTTAATATAAAATTATCCAAATGTAGCAGTTGTTTAGGGGCAAAATTTTCGATCTAAATGTAACGACTGATTTGAGGCGAAGAATAAAGAGCAACATCATTACAAAATGGTTAGTGACATGTTAAATAATAAATAAATGCTCTCATTATATTCGAGTTCAAGGAACGTTTTTCGCACACGCTAATAGTGTGAATCACTGGAACAGCAGTAAAATATAATTCCGTCACACTTAATTACTTTATTACAAAACCATGAAATATTTGAAACTTAAAATTATAAGAAAATTTTATTTTTACTGGTAAATCCTTCTCCAAACGATACGACCTCAATAGTAATGACTAAAACTTCAAACTAATTATAGGGACAAAGTAATTTTAAGAAAATTGATGGTTGCTGAAGCTTTTAATGATCAGTTGAAAGAACGATCAGATATCATCATCTAATATGTTCTTGAAGAAAACTCCCTCTACGTTTCCACTCTCCGAACTCTTATTCATTTAACATTATTGAAACTTTCGAATCTGGTAGTATGTAATTAAAGTACATTGTGGTAAGACTTTATAGCATAGATTTCTACAATTTTTATTTCCCGGTTTCATGATTTCCAATTAAGTTCCTCGTTAAACAAAAAACTCTAATAGGGCGTCATATAAGTATTTTAGTAACTTATTATTACATGATTTCTATATGAAATATAATCATTATTTATTTCGAGAGGCCATAGTAAAAGTAGCTGAAATTTAAACACAGTCATTAAAACATATAAGGCAGTATTTTTACTGCATATGTTTTTAATGATATGAAGAAGAACATTATTATCAATAATTCCATGATTAAATGAACACAAGATTTGTTTTGGAAGCTGTTAAACCCGTAGAGATGCCTAAAAAAGAGAAATTTTTGAACCGAACTGTTTCTGAAAGGAAGTATTTTGAGATAGTATATATTTATAGTTTTCTTAAAACAGCAGTTAAGTTTCATAAAATTGAAATCAATACAGTATCGCAGCAATGTTTCTGTTGAATTTTGTACGTTTTCTTTAAGCCGCTTAAGGCCCGGTTTCCTAGGAGTGAAATCGTCGATCTCTGGCGAGGCGACAGGCGCCGATGCCTTCTGCGCATGCGCCTGAGCCGCAGATTGACGTCGCTTCACGCCACGTTCCAATCAAACTGGATCTGATTCCAGCATGCATCGCGCCCGGCGTCGCGCCCGGCGTCGGCGACCCAGCCCTTTACTGTGTTTAGGAAAGATACAGGGCGCTCCGTTTTAATTTGCATGACCTTTGTTTTCGCAACGGTTCCTTCTAGATGCATACTTCCAATTGCAAAAATGCTCAAAATGAGGTGCAGAGTTAAGATATTAAAAGTTTGAAGAGAAAAAAAAAAGTCAAAAAATACGAAATGTACTTTTTTACACGTCCTGAAGAAGGAAATGAGTCTTCTTTTCTATTTCCTAGATCTTTTGAATTTTATGCACCCAATATGTGGGAGTTTTGAGAAAAATTCCATTGGCAGACATGTTTTACAACGGAAGGAGACGAAACGTTGCACTTGTAAGTTAAAGAAAAGAAGTCTTAAAACGATCACGCAATTTGAATGGTAAACAATATACAGAAGGGGATCAAAAAACTGATGAAATGAGAAAACGACTACTATTTTAGAAAATGAATAGGTGCGGCGATGGAACGTAGAAGCTTCTTCAACGCATTGCAATAAGTAATCAGAAAGATGATACTTTTGAGTCATAAAACTAAGGACACAACGAGAGGCAACAGAGATCAGTTGCTGTGTAAAATCATAATAGACTCGAAAAGCGAGCGAAGATTGGGAGAGTAACTCAGAAGAGAGGAGTTGAACTATGACTTGGCAAACAGATCGAACGAATTGAAATACTGAATTTCGAGTCATAAAGCCTTAAACAACGAACCTATAAATATGTATTTTCGCTATATATGCCCCTTTGATTCAATTCGATTTTTTGGCAGCAGTTTATAGTGTGTTCACTCAGCGGATATGAGATTACGTGGCGTCATTCGATCTCAAATGTGTTTTTCTCAGTCATTTTTTTTTTTTTTTTACAGAAACTCGGTACAAAAAAATGTAATTGAAAGTACGAAGCTAAAAATATCACGAGACTGTTCGTGACAGACCATTTGTCAAATGGAGTGATCCAGATACCTTATTAGTTATAATATATTCTATGATGGAAAGAGTCCACTTCAGAAATGTTTTCCTTGTCAACCTTTCCATAAAACAAGTGCTATGTAAAAAAATGAGATTGTAATTACGAAACTAAAAATAATCCAAGGTACGCAAGTAAACTAAACAGCTAGCAGTTACGGTGTTCAGAAACGTTGAACTACGCATTGTAAATAATAATTGTATGTACTGTTTGGCCATGAATTTGAACATCCGGGCCCATGACAGGGCGCAGAGGTATGCTCTAGCTTCTCTTGAGACATTTGTACTGTCTTTTTTTTAAAAATAATATTTGAACCTAAATACGCTGCCCTCATAATTATTTTGGCTACACACATACGAAGAAGAAAAAGAAATAATGATCGCAGACTGTTAATCGCTAACAACCCAGAAACTGGATGACATAACTGAGCTGTTTAGTGCTTAGTTGTAGTTCAGCCGTATTCTGGCTAAAGAGTGATAATTTTCAGCATAAAAGTGCAAGAAAATTTATAACATTTACTAAACTTAGAGAGACCAGAATGATATGTTACGGAACTGTATCCGGAGAATGATCGAATACTCAAGAAGCGAACAGAGCAAACAAGTGGTAGCAGCACTAACTAGTTTTTTTTTTTTTTTTTTTTTTTTTTATCATCGTTTATTATACTTTCTCCGTGGTTAGAAGGCGAGACAAATTTTTTAACGTGTCAACAACAAAAATGAGCAATAGTAATTATTAAGTTAAAGTTAACTTTGTCAATAAAATTAACACGAGTTTAAAAGCATTTCAAAATGCTTTGATTCACCATATCTTTGTTTCTGATTAACACTATACTTAAACGTTCCTGAAAGATTTGAAAGAATGAATAATTGGTAGGCAGATAACCAATCTTGAATTATGAACATATTTCTGAGAAATATTAACAAAAGAGAAATGGTTGTATAGTTTATTTGAGCAAGAAAAGAAAAGACAAAAAAGAAAGAGATATTTTTTGACTCGACAATAAAGTATTAATGCAATATCGCTCTTGGTGGTTATCGGAATGCTCGAAAATGGCGCATAATAAGAAAATATGAGAGAATTTTTTTCCTATTCAGTAAATATTCCGTTGCGAAGATACAGTATAGCTGAATTGTCTACTTCCGTTTCGCAATTTTTCATAAAAGCGGAAGAAAATGTAACCACGAAGTTTGAATGCACTTTCTTTTTTAATAACTACGAAAGAGTTTCCAAATTTAAACTTATTGAGACAGTTAAGGTTGCGAAAGAAATGCATGAAATCCAGCACAAATGTCAGAAACTGAAAGCGTTTTTTAAAGTTTAGACATGCTTTATGCATTAAGAAGTTGGAATATTGATGTTGCAGAAATAAGAAAGAGTGCAATATTTGACAATAAGTAATGTAGAAAATGCCAAGCTTGGTATATGGTTATTATATTAAAATGCTGCACTGAGTATTTGGCTTGTAACTTTGACTTTGAAAAAATCAGCAAGAACTTTTTAATTGCCATAACTGATCATCTATTCACTGTTAAAAAAAAAGAAAAAAAAAATGTGTAACCTTACTCCATAAGTACGGTAGCAGCAGTGCGGTCTATACTGTTATGGAGTAAACCGATATATCTGGTGTGAAGAAACACATCACTTGTTGAAGGTTACACAATGCTATTGGCAACTATAGAGTAACGTTTCACCAATTTCTGTGTAAGATTGCAACAAAATTCTCTACTAAAAGAAGGAAGAAAAAACAAGAACAATAATTAAATTGACGATTACTTTAAGTATTTGTGAATTTAATGTATGTCAAGTTCATGTTTTCCCACTACCACACAAATATATACATGTACATATATCTATCACAAAACGCTACGCTTAATATTCCGGTGAATATTGGTCATACTACTGTCACTTTTTTTTATGTTGGAATTATTTTCCATTGGGATTTTTCCTCTAAACATAATTATGAGGAGATAGGCGCCGTACAAAAAGCTCAATTTCGTATTCTTTTACTAATTTTAATTTTCGTTTTAAATTTTTAATATCTTACCTGCGCATCTCATTTTGACAATTTTTTGCAATTGGATCTATGTATCTAAGACTAATGTCTGTGAAAATAGAGTTCTTCCAACTTAAACGGGGACCAGCTGTAAAAACAAACAAAACAAAAAAGAAAAGGAAAAAAAAATGTAACATAACTCATTTTTTAGCCATTTGTTCAACATACCTACAATTTGTTCCAGAGTTCAGACATCCTCTTTTGCCGATGTATTTTTCGTAATACGATTGAAGAAACCAATTTATTGCTAAGTTTTATGTTTCCAAATCCATTCTGTTTCTTCTTCCTATAAATGTTGCCATTAAAAGAAATACCAGATTGAGGCTCGGAACAGGAACACGAGAGAATAAATATATATATTTTAAAAAAAAAAAAAAAAAAACCATGAACATTAATGCCTTTTTATTCCAAACATGAAAATTTCGCTTTTATTAACAAGAAACAATGTAATGTGAAAAAAAGAAAGAAATTTAATGCTAAAGTTTCTGATATTAGGTTAATGCGTATGAAAAGTCGGATTCTTAAGTGATTGTATAAAACTGCATATCTTTCTTCAAAAGCTGTTTATTCAATCAAAGTATGCTCCATTCGCTTCAACACACTTCTCCCAACGAGATTTTAAAGCGTAGATGCCTGTCTTAAAAAAATTTTGGTCTTTAGAATTAATAAACTCTGATATCGAGTTTTTTAGACTGTCTTCATTTTCATAGTGTTTGCCCCTTAAAAACAGCTCTAAATGCTTGAACAATTGAAAATCGGTCGGCGAGAGATCCCGTGAATATGGTGGATGCTGCAAAACTTCATATTCCAGTTCGAAACTCAAAAGAAATAACAAAAGGGAAGACCTTCGAGAAAACCTATTTTGCTAAAATGAGTCTCTGGCAATGGACAATACGACTATGAATGAGGTTATGCCAAAGACAAAAGTATAACGAAAACAGGGAGACAAACGTCCGCATGTAAAGAGAATCCGACATTTCATACGCACCAACCTAATATTTTGTCAGAAGGAAAACTTTTGTTTTATAACATTTCAGTTAGTCTGTTTCGATGTCTAGAAATAAATACTTAATAAACATCACTTGAGACTTATTCAGAAAGTTTCAGAAAGTAATTCTAAACGAGTGCGCATCAATTATGTTAAATAGCAAAATGCGCGACTTAGGAAAAAAAAAAACACTGCTTATTTCTGTTACTGAAAATAAATAAATGAAACAATAATAATAATAATGATCAGCGTTCGCAGATGTATATCAGTCGATATGTATTATGATATATATCACAATATATATCCGATATTTATTTTGAAAATATCGTGCTATTTGATATTTTCGATATTTATTATTCGAAATACGGTATTTAAAAGATAAAAATTACACTACTCATATTTATAATGTTATTTGTTATTATCAACAAGAAAATTACTATATTTATAATATATATTTATTCATTATTAATATTATAATATAATACAGAATATTATATTATAGAGTTAATATAATGTTCTTTTTTATTTTATTTTCATAAAATTATGAGTTGTGTAACAATTTTAATAGAGATTAAAAATGCCTATTGGAAAACTAAAAGCGCACGTATATAATGTAATTAGTTTTATGGAGTTTCTGAATATAATAGGTAGTCAACATTCATAGCAAATATATTAATATAAGTTGTTAAATTTTTTAATAATATTAAATTATCACATTTTGCTAATGATTGTAACTTTCATTCTCATAAAAAAATACCAGAAAAAATTAAGTACATAAATTTCTACATGAAATGTATGTTTAGCCATAAACAATTAAAGACAATTAATTTTATGTTAATGAATTATAATAACAATGTAGGAAAATTAGCAGTGGTTTGAGATGTATATACTAAAAGTAAAGACTGTCGTTTCCGCTGATTGAAGACATCGGATGTATATAAAAATGTATTGTATATCAAAATATCAAATATATTTTTTCGAACTTTGATAATGATAATAATAAGGATAATAACAATAATAAATTTAAAAAATAAAAAAAGTAAACGACGTATGCACATTAACTTAATTGTTTGTTCCGTAAAAGCACCTTTTTCCCAAAAATCATAAAATGTTTTTAAAAAAAAAAATCGAAATTTTTTTTTATCTCTGAACTGGAATTGAAGAAACGTTTTAAACATAAAAATATGATTCGATAAGTGGTATTATTTTTTATCGATATTGGATAACCGATTCGGATTATTTGAAGACAAATAACGGGTTACTAGTTCCTTGCATCCCTAATGTGCGTCGTTATTTTCCAATAGAAATTAAGAAAAAAAAAGCATAATTTTATACGAAAGCTTTTATGGTTCATCTAACAGTGAAATTATTTCTGCTAAGAATAATTATCTTCCTTCTGTTCATCGTCACTGATGGGGAAAAAAGTAATCTCAAGGCATTAATGTATACACAAAAAACTGTTAGGGATTATTACGAGAGCTATTCAAAGGGAAATATAAACTGCTGCTCTTAGGAAGGGATTTATCCTATATTTGAGGAACTTATAGTAGAATAATGTGAATATTCAATTGAAGTCAATAACTAAGAACTGCTTAGTTAAAATATAGAAGGGAAAAATTAATTTTTTATACGAAAAGAGTCAGTAAGTTTTAAGCGGTAGCAAATAACAGAGAAAAAGAGCTATAATTTTGTAATTTTACTCTAAAAACGATGATTCTTACAAGATATTTTGAAAAAGGTTGCGAATTGCATAAAATATATTTTAGAAATATTTTTAAAAGTTTTAAAAAAGATAGCATCATATTTATCTTTACTTCTAATTAAGCTTTACTGTTCGGGTTAGAAACTGATCCACTAAAGATGCTGTACAAGAACACAAATGTACTACTAATTGGAGGACTGTTTTAAAATAAAATTATTTTCTCTTTGGGGAGTGGATTTTGAGAGTCAATTATCGTTATTTTCTGAGTAATTTTTATTACTAACCAGATTACGCTTGGATCTTAAAATAAAGACATGAATTATGCGTTTTTTTTTTAAATTAAGGAAAATGTTTTTTTTTCCTTCAGACGGGCAGAGAGTTTCATGAGTTCTAGAGATTTCCTTCAAATTCTGAGCACTGCATTACTGTGCAGGCACACTTAGTCAGTATTTTAAGAAGCACGTTTCAAGCTTAATGTTAATCAGTAGGGGAAGACCGCCTATATTGGACCCCCTAAGAACAGGAGGCCTGTGTCGCTCAATGTGAAGAAAAACAAAAATACGAAATAGGGCATCGTAAGCTAAATTTAATCTGGAACCGCCCTAGGAGCCTATATTTTCTAAAAATGTGGAAATTATTTTTAAAAAAAATATCTTACAAAAAAGTGCAAAAGTTCAATTTAGGAATATATGCGCCTATATTGAACCATGCGCTTCCTAAATTGGACCGTGCCAGGAAATCATAGAAGAATTTATATTTGAACCATACATCTTTTTTCCAGGATTTGCAATAGAATTTCTTTTGCTTGGGTCTCACTTAGGCAGTGTTTATAAACTCCCTGATGTCATTTCATGCACTTAATCATGTTTTGCACTTTATCTCTATGAAAAATATTGCAATAACAATTGTTTTGTGCAGTTTCTTGCTTCTTCTTATGTGATTTTTTCTGTTTTATGCTTCTTTCATACGGCGTTAGAATAATTGCTGAGATAGCCTTCCTTTTTGTTCTTTCTATTTTTTAGGTAAGGTGATATGTGAGCCTCCTACACCTCCTATTTTGTAAAGCCAAGCTTTACAAAATCGTAGTTGAAGTTAACAATCATGCTTTGATGAGAACTATCCGCTGATTCTACATGTATTTCTTGTACATGGTGTGCAACAGTACAACTTAACCGTACTTTTGAAAAAGCATATGGCTCACCAGGGGATGATTTTACGATAAGCTCATACATGGAACGCAATCTTTTGAAAATAAGCATGGGGAGGGAGGGGGGCTAGCAATTCTGTTGCACTCATGCAGCAAATAGCCAGTGTGTTTCTAACACGTTCACCACGCATTACTGCTCCAAACTAGTATTTGCCTTTATACGTCAATATATTTTGGGGCATTTGGACAGTGAAAAGACCGGCTTCATTAACATTGAACATTTTGGTAGCATATAAATTCTTTCTTTTTAAATTCTTTTCGAACAAATCGAAGAATTAAAAAAAAAATTTCTCGGTAAACCAGCATAAATTCAATTTAACTTAATAACAACCTGAAACTGCAGATTTATAGAAAAAGAGAAAAAAACATATGTTTTAAGAATTTGCAGCTTCTAGAGAGAAAATGTGCTTGATAAAAAAATGAATATCGTGAATAGGTGTTAAAGTATGCTTAAATTAATCTTAACTACGCTATTAAATCAGATGAGTCACTTATTTTATGTTACAATTAATAAGTCTGGCTTAAAATCATATTCTTAAATCGGACCACTGGTCCAATATAGGAAAATTTTTTCGGTCCAATAAAGGAAAACATGCCATTTTTTATTCTCCAGCTTATTTCTCTATCAAAAATTATCACAATCGCGAAAGGATTGTGACATACATGTGACATAACATGTGATGTTACATAGATGACCTACATAACATGTGATGTTACATAGATGTAATCCTTATTAAATACAGATTATCATGCTATAACAGCAGATTACCTCAGCTTAAAGGTTTTTGCACTATCTTACTAGGTACAAGTCCGCAAAATAAGATTTTGCACGCTTTCAACATAAATCATGCCGTAACTCACGCTACGCAGTTCGAAGACTGGTAAAACTTCATACACATTGATTTTATTCCTAAAACTTTATATTTCTATCGTTAAAGTGTAGCATAGTTCTCTGTACTAGATTTTAAGCCCGAGGTCCAATTTAAGCAGTGGTCCAATATAGGCGGTCTTCCCCTACAGGGTGACAAGAAATAACTTGTACACACATACCACATTACACCTTTGATGCTAATAAAAATATTGTGACTAAACTTCAAAATAAGGATGAATACAACATTTTGTCTAATATATTTAAACGTTTTCAAAGTGGCTACCTCTAGCTTAATGCAGAGGTTTAAACGTGTCACAAACTTTTTGGCGAATTTTCGGCACACACACCCCCACACACTTTCTGATATTTTATCCCATGCCTTACAAAAGGAATTCTTTAGGGGTGCTGGAAATTTATGAGGTTTAGCTCGCACCTTTGTCTCCAAGATGGACCAAACAGAATAAAAAAAATTGGCATCCCAAAAGAGTTCCTTATGTAAGGAATGGGATAAAATATTAGTAAGTGAGTTGTACGGTCCATAGCCGACAATTTGTTTGAAGTTTGCAGGCAATATATTTATTGGCATGAAAGTTATGATGTAGCATGTGTGTTCAAGTTATTTCTTGTCATCCTGTACAAAAATATGAGTTTGTTGAGAGACATCACAAGCTGAATTCTAAAAGAATGAGCTTGCCACAAAGCCTAATTTTGTGCCGAACTGAAGTAAAAGCTTATCGTGAACAAGCATTATGGATAGTTACTTTAAAAAACATGATTTAAAAAATTTAGAATTGAATCTTTCAAGTGAGCAAAACTCTGGGTTTTTTCTGCATTGCCCCCTTCCTCCTAAATATCTTCAAAACATGGAATTGTTTATGTAATTTTCGTTCCTCCTTTCTACAAGCAAGTTCTACAAGTAATTAGTTTTGGCAAAGTAAAAATAAAGGTATTATCGGATGCCGAAAGCAAGAAAAGATATAAAATAATAATATAGATACAATGCTCTTAAATAAGAATTTTTCTAAAAAATGTGCCAGGAAATGATTAATTAGGGTGTTGAAAAGAATAATACAATACCTTCACAAAATGAAAATAACGTTTTCCGGAAGCATTAAAAGACTTGCTTCCGAGGATTAAAAGTAATAAATTTTAAAGACATATTATTCATCATCGGTGTTCTCCTTTTAAAGCTCATACATTTTTATTAGACGACCAAAACTTTGAAAGTATAAAATATGAATATTGATTTTAGAAAGTATTAAATTATAACTAGATTCTTTCAATTTGAAGAAAATATATTTAATTGGATTTTTTTAAGCATTCAAACAATTCTATTTTTGAGATTGGAATAGGTACGAGTGATTCTTATTGTTTTCAAGTTTTCATTAATTTCATTCAAAGGGATATAAAGAAAATCCGCTCAGTTTTCATGTTTCAAACATACCTAAGTTCTTTCGCTATTTCATACAAAATGCAATTTTTTTTTTCACCCCAAGAAAAGGAGGATATTTTCTGGCATAGTTTCCTTCCATTTATAGGAAAAGGATCTTAAATACCCGTACGCAACTTAATCGTGTGTCTTATTTATGTTAGAACTAAATTTCCCAACACTAAAGTGCATATCTATAAACATAATGGCTACTTCTGTAAACAATGGCTATGTTATGGATAAAGTGAAAAAAAAAATAATGCCAGCTAAAAAAAAAATAGCAAGCTACAAATAATGTTTGAGTAAATAGGAAATGTTATAAGCTTGGTATATTAAAATAAATATATATTTACAGTATCAATCGCACTGAAATTAACCATTTCCAAATATTGCTCGTTAAATAAGTCCCATTATTAGTTTCTATCCTCGTGACAACATTGGTGAGGTGAAAACATCTTATGTACCTACCTAATTTAGAAATTTTTTTGACTATAAACACTTTCTATTCTCAAACAATTGCCAAAATCAAATTTTTTTTTTATTTCACCTGTTAGCTATCGTTGACTCAGATAAATATAAAAATAATTAGAAGGCAATAAATTCCATACTTATTCCAGAGAAGCCTTGGTTCAAAATTTCCAATATGATTACAATCAATATTGTTGCTGCATGGCACCAAATTTTTGCAACAATGGGTTGGAAATTTAATCATTTAATGGGAAAATGACATGGAATTTACTGTTTTTCATAATAACTTCTTTAAACTACGCTTTTTAGAAATAAATTATAGCTTATCCTGCTCCCTGTTACTGTAGCTATTTACGGTGAAAAAATGGTTAAAATCGGTCCAGTAGTTTGGAAGATTACCCCGGACATACGCATACAAAAGTAGTCTTTTATGTATATAGATTTACCAAGAGCATTATTGCTTTGTGTAGAACATAATTATTTCAAAGTAAACTTTAAGTTAACCACCCATACACTGTTAAAATTTTTCCCGAAATTTTACGGTAAAAGCTACTGGCATCCATGTTACCAGTAGCTTTTACCGTAAAATGCTTTTTTACTGTAAAATTTTACGGAAGAGAAAACGAGAATTAAAAAGCGCGAGATGTGAGCGACAAGGATCGAACGCAGAACCCAATTTTTACGCACCGCTTTGCTATCCACGATAACAGATGAGACACATCAAGTGAGTAGAAATAGGGTGTCATCCGATCGCACAGTTAGTCATGTGGTGATTAATTGGAGCGGCAATCGCAATTTTTTTATCGGTATAATTTATTGTAAAATTTTTCTGTACTGTGAACGCTACATTTTACAGTAGCATTTATCATAAAAGTTTCCTGAATTTTTAACAGTGTACCTTGATCGTACTTCTAGTCAACAGCTTTGTGAATAATTTTTCTACTATTAGTGAAGAATGTTTCAAGAGCAAAGTGAATTATTGCTCAATTTAGAGCGAGCTTCTTTTTCAAATCTGGGATTTAGCCCTTTGGAAGGAGCGCACCTAACAGCTACGAAAGAGATTGCGTGGCTTTATCTAAAATTTTTTACACATTAGAAGAGAAAACACATTTGAATAATAAATATAATTAAGTACATTAGTTCCCCAAGAAAATAATAGATACGAGAACACTGGAAGGATGATTGGATAAGAATGGGGTGACTGTGTGCTTCGCGCGCGATTACTCCCGGGTTAATACAGTTTTGTCCAACCTACGGCCCTGGGACATATGTGGCCTGCGATAGTCATGATGATTCATGTAACTTATTGGTTTGTTACAAATCGAAAAATATATTCTGAAATCTTCCAACGCAATTGACCATCTTCATTCAGTATTACGAATGACTGTTGCAAATTTGAAGCCAAACCCTCAGAAAAACGGTTTCGAAAAACAAGTGAAAACTTTGGATTGATAAATTTAGAATATAGCAGTGATAACAACAATTCTTAGTTTGTAACTTTCTTTTCTCTTTCACAATTTTCAATATTAACTAAAATTATTCAATTAATATATATCCTGGATAGCGAGATTCTTAATATGAGGTATGACCCTAGGATAAGAAAAAAACGTTGGACACTGCTGCTTCAATTGGACACTGTTTTCTCTCTAGGTAGTTCATTTCAAGTCGAAATTATTAGTTGAAGTCCCTATTTTTTCCGCAGCAGCTGTTGATTGAGCATAGTTTTTATCATGATATACATTGAAGAATATGTTCTTTAAAAATATGTTTTCTGGAAGTACCTATTTTGTGACAACTTTCGTTTCTAGTTACGCTCTTTCAATTAATTTTCGGCAGACAAATTGCAATAATGATTCCATCAGCAATTTCGAAATATTTGTATCGTAATTCCTTAGAAACTACCGAAATTACTTACTTTAAGATATTCAGAGCTGCCAAGTCTGCTACTCGACATAGATAATTAGATTTTGCTAATTTATTAAAAGCATATGAAATCTTGTTAATGGATAGCGAGTGCTAACTCGCTCATACGAATTTTTCTGAGTGATGTCGTATCTACTGAGAGATGATTTTAAATATTTTTTTTTGCGTTAATAGATTATGTTTAAAGCCAAGCGCTGATGATTCGGGAAATAGCTAATATGAAGTTAACATTACATGAATATTGCTGATGCAAACGTAAAATTCTACGACAGTTTCAAGCTAATTAGTTTTATATTTACTTTCTACGAAGCGACGATATCTTTACTAAAAATAGAGATTTCAGTAACATGACGTTAAATTAAACAACATATTTCATAATTAAAACATGCGCCATTTTCAATAAGGAATAGAAGGTGGAATATAAACCACATAAAAAGGTGTAAATTTATTTTTAACAGAAAAAGTTTTTCTATCACAGGTTACTACTAGTAAATTGTCAATGCTCTTTTCTGTAACTTATTAGCATTCAGTGTTTTAAACTGTTGCATTAAAATCGGCAAACTTTCTGTTTACAGCTTTGTCACGGTAGAAAAAAAAAGAACGGAAGATTAAAAAAAAAAATAAACTAGATATGACGTAAAATTCCTCCAAAAGTGTACATTCCAATAGTCGAACAAGTTGAAACTCTATTGATAAAGTAAGACGATCGCTGAAGTTGACCCTCTAAATTCGGTGCTGTAGGTTGAAAAGCGCGCAGGGAAAAATTATATCGAGAAGTTAAAAAAATAAATAAAATAAATCAGTGCTTCTGCTTAGTGCACAATTTAAACAGCAAACTTAAAAGAATGTACAGTTGTAATTGTAATCACATTTTCACTGTGGGAAAGCTAATTACTGTGATTGGTGAGCAAAGCAAATGCAGGGGAGAGATAAAATAATCGAAATGTAATTTAACTTTAAAGTTTTTCTATTTCTTTGCGATATCTTACTGATTGCTGATGCCAGCTATTGATAATCTTTTAAAATTGTAACTACGAAAGTGCACAAATTAAAAAAAAATAGCAGTCAAATCTAGTGTTGTCCCTTTGCCTTTGTTATTTCACATACAATGTAAAATAGTGGCACAACTCAAAAAGTTAAAATTCCAAATGCTAAGAGAAGTTCACGAACTCATGATTTACAAATCAATTAGGAACATCATTTTTTGTAATATTATGAACATAAGTGAACCAAAATGTTTACAATTGCCGTATTTTTGGCTGCTCCATAACTATTTTTTTTTAAATTTATTTCTTTTTCCTTCTAAAAATTATTAATTTTTGAGTTGCCTCAGGATACTGTATGAGTGGTACGATTTTCCCTAAAATCTTATCATTTCGATATTCGCTCATTCATTTTTTTTAAATACCTTTTTTTTATTTTATATACCTGGAATAGAGAAGTTAAATTGTTATAATTAGAATGGTGAGGAACAAAACAGTCCAAAAGAAGCTCTAAATTACCAAGGTCCGGATTATAAAGATATCCAAAGAGAAACGAAAAGTTATTGTTTATAGAACAGCATTTCATCTTATTTTTTATGAATTTTAAATTACAAGAGCTCTAAGCCCAAGATAATGCAAAAAAAGTCGAAGAGTACTTTCAACCGTATTTAAACATTAACATACTTATTTCGCATTAAAATTTTGAAAAAAATATATCTTTAGTTTGCATGTTTCTTTTTTAATTTTCGTTAATGCTTTTCTTTTAATGCTTTCTTTCTATCTTTTTAAAAATATATATTAGAAGAATTCAGCTTTAAAGAATATTTAACGAAGTTTCAATCTGCTTTTTGACCGTAAGTACATTTCCCTAAAACTAAAATCTAATTTTTACTAAAAGCATCTTACCCAAATCCAATTACACTTTCTTTTGAAACTTTAAGAAATTCAAAAAAGACTTTTGCCATGCATATTCCGATTTGCTGTTCTTTATTCCTAGAAAGTGATATTGAAACTGAAAATGTAAAATTCAATTTACATATCGAACAACTACATAAGTTCACATCGACGATGAAAAAGGGAAAATTTCCACACATTTTTTTTTGCATATATCCCTTCATTGTAGAGCTTTTTCGTGCATTGAAAACTAGATGCTAGAACATAAAACACAGTAGTGATAGGATAACATTATCCCTCATTGAGCCAACCTATTTCCCCTTTTTACTTTCTCGTACGAACCCAAAGAAGTAATGTAAGCAAAAAAATATATAATAATAATAAGAGTAATAATTCCGAGTGCATTAAAACCGGAGGATTTTGTTTTCAAAAATTTAAAAGTGTATTTAATTACCATCTTAATTTAATTTTTAGAAACAGCTTTAAAACCACTTTGATCCACCGTGTTTATTTCTATTAAAAACAATATTGTGAAATTTTTTCGAATTGAAACATGTAACCACCAATAATTGTATTCTATATTTAAGGCCCTTTTTGCATACCTAAATTCATACAATTGAGTATGAATTCAGTACCAAAATGCAGCAGTATGAATTGAGTACCAATTCAATGGCTGCAAATTAATACTTCTACAATAATCACTTCCGCCGTTAATGCTGCAATTAAAACAAGTACATCTATTCAGAAAATCGCCCTTATGTGTTACCTCGTACATTAGAAGTCTAATAAATATGCATAAGGCAAATTTAATTCCTAATTATGCCTTACCGTTTTACGATATGACATTAAATGCACTCTGAACGTTTAATTCAATCTCATTAAAAGCCCATTCTACCAGCAAAACTCATGGATGTTGGACTAAAGCGAGTCGCAGAATATCATAATTACTGACATGATTTAAACTTTACCGAACGAAAGATTTCCTTATTAACAGTATATACACTGAAAAAAATAAGCTGTTGTTTTTACAGCATAACTCTGGCAGCAGAGGTTCCAGCTCAAAATTGTAAAAGCACAGTGTAGAATAGCTAGTTTTACAGTTTATCACTACAAAACAAGCAAGTTTACAGTTTATATCTGAAAAATTAGCAATATTAGAATAAAATTAGCTGTATTGTACTGTAAAAAAACAGTTTAATATTGGTAGTAGAGGTTCTAGTTGAAAGCTGTAAAATGCACTGTAATAAACCGTGAAGCTAGCATTTTTAGTTTCTTATTGCAAGCTAGCAATTTTAGTCTACTGCTGTAAATTAGCAATTTTACAGTTTATTACTATAAAATTACTGCTAAGTTAGCTGTATTATACTGTAAAAACAATATTGATGTCTTAAAGTCAGGCCCGTCATTTAGGGTTGGGGCAGGGAGGTCAATTGCCCCCCCCCCCTGGCTTTCAGAAATCAATGTATTTACATATAAGTGGGCGTGGTTCTTGCTGTTTTCCGATGCAATTGCATTGCGTTTGCACCCTTTGCTCCCCCCTGGAAAAACTTGAAATGACGTCCCCGTTTACAGTGTATTTGCTTTGTATCGTAAAAAAGATAGTCTGTCAGAAACTTTCACTTTTTCTGTAAAATGAGACCTCAAACATGACATGTAATTTGAATTCATGTAGCGTTGAATGTCCATGACACCAACTTAAAACCATATATAATATTTACATGTAATACGTTTGAGCTAATGTTTTTGTACAAACAGTATTAATCTATGTGATGAATGAAATTAAAATTCATCAATGAATAAAGTAATCTTTTGCAAGTTATTAATTAAAATTCTTCAATGATTTGGTCAAGTGCATGTGTCTAAAAAATGCAGTCAGCTCTCTTAAATTGTGCAGTCGGGAAAAATGTTTTGGATGACACTGGTCTGCAATCAAAAAACTGCATGGTGTATTTTGAGTGTACTTTATGTTTTTCGGTGTGCTGAATTCGAAAATGACCTCCGTTTTTATCCATCACGCAGTTTTTCCGCAAAACGTGTGTTCTCCATGAGTGGCAAAGACATTACTACAGTAACTTGAGTCTTTGCCAACATATGGAGACTATTTCAAATATATTTGTTCGAAATTTTCTAAAGCTAAGTTAAAAGAAGAAATATCCGCAGGAGCTGACATACGCAAACTTTTATCTGACCCATTGTTTTTTGAATCAATGAATGGAACTGAAAAAACAGCCTGGAACTCGTTGAAGGATGTGGTACAAAAGTTTTTGGGAAGTACTAAAGACTCTGGATATAAAACACATCGTTTAGAGGTTGCTGACTGCATTCAAAGCTCAGCACTGCAACAGGAGTGCAGAAGTCCATTATTCTACAATCTCACGTAGACTTTTTTCCCGAAAACCTTTGTGGCTTTAGTGAGGAACAGGGTGAAGGATTTTATCAAGATGGGAAAGACCCAAAGAGACGTTACCAAGGAAGATGGGACGCCATTATGATGTCAGACTATTGTTGGATGTTCAACGGGAAACATAGAATTCCAACCAGCAAAAACGTGACAGAAGGAGTATCAGTTAAAAGAACAAGAAGTTCTGTCAAGAACTAAACGAGCCTACTTTCCCGTACATCGACATCGGCATTCTAGCATCTGATCATTATTCTCTTGATTATCTGAAACTGAAAATTATGTCAAACATACCTTTTTAACTCTTCAAGCTGATTTCTAAAAGCAAAATATACCCCTCACATCAGATGAAATAGGCAAAAGTAAATAAACGAATCGATAAAGTTTTGTAGCAGCTTTTAAAGAATGTAACTGTTATAGTTCTTTTCTTTGGTAGAAAAATTCCTCAATCGTTTTCAAAAAAAAAAAAAAAGTAAATACATAAAATAAATAAAAGTACACAGAACATTAAAACACATTTTATTAAAGAAAGAACGAAAAAAAAAACCTCGTTCGCTACTAAAATGTCTCGAATTTCATTTTTAATCTGTTGTCAGTTGTTAAATATAAATAAAGAATAAAATGCTCTCGTGAATGAAAAATTTTTGTTCTAAAAAAAATCGTCTGCCAAAAAAATAATAATAAATAAAATAAAACACATAAATAAATAAACAAAAATCGTCTGCACAATCGGTCATTTTTTTCTGAGTCTGCATTTCCGCCATGTTTGCGGAGTCAGAGTCGGAATCAGAGTCCTCACAGAAGATTATTCAGAGAAGTACTTTACAATACATTATTTATCAAAACCATTTTCTTACAAAGTTAGTTAGAAGGACATCCGCCTTTAAGTTCAGGATCAACATTCAACTTAAATTTCCCCGAAGGCGCTAATGTTAATTTTTTTTCTGAACGGTTCAACATTCAACGAAAAAAGGTTCAAATCAAAAAGCGAAATATGGGAATGAGCCTCTCCGAAATCTTTCGAACAAAAAAAAATTATTTAATTCGGACGGTTCACTTAAAAGTTATTTGGTAGGGAAAGGTTGCTTGAACGGTTCAATGTTGAACGAAAAAAAATTCAAATTGAAAATTTAAATACAGTAATGAAGTATCTCTGCTGAGATCCTTCGAACAAAAAAACGTTTGTTTATATCGGACTGTACACTCAAAAGTTATTAGGGGTGACAGCTTGTTTGAAAGGCTCATTGTAGAACGAAAACTTGTTCAAATCGGAAATGTAAATACAGAAATGAAGTATCCTTGATAAGATCTTTCGAAAAAAAAATTGTTCAAATCGGACTATTCACTAAAAAGTTAGTATCGCGGGACAGGTTGTTTGAACGGTTCAAAGTTGCACCAAAAATTGTTCAAATCGAAAAATCAAATTATGGGAATGAGCTGTACTCTCCGAGATCTTTCCAACAAAGAAAAGTTTGTTCAAATCGGAATGTTCATTCAAAAGTTTCTAGGAAGGGACAGCCAGACCGACCGACACACAAATTCCCCATCTCAATACCCTACTTTCCAATTTTTAATTTTTCGATATTTATTTTACTTTTTTATTTCTTTTTGATTTTTTTTTTGAACTTCGCGATATTTTTTAAATGCATTAAGCCACTTTTATTGCTTTTGTCTTGCTTTTCTTTTTAACTGGAAGCTAGGGCAAAAAACGGTTTTACTGTGAAAAGTAGACACTATGCGTGATCCCCTTTTTAAAATGTGCTGTAATGAGTGAAAAAGTTGCGTAGCTTTTTTACAAATAAATAGATGATTTTTTTTAACTTTTACTTTTTGACTTTGACAACTAAGCTCTTACGTGATGAAAAAATCTGTACGTGATAGAAAAAAATGAAGCTCATATTCGGATTCAGCACACCGAAAAACATTAAAATCAGTTCAAACATCCCATGCATCTGTTAAAAAAAATTTTTTTTTGCTGACCTGTGTAATTGATTGATGAATATAGGACCTTTTAAAACAAATATATCGAATTAAAAATGCAATACCAGGTCCCTTAAAAGTTACGATAGACCCCAGAGGGTATATACTTTTTTCACTAAATTTGTTTTCTGCCTTCGATGTAATATTTAAGAAGACATTTTATAAGAAGAAATAAAATCAGCAATTAACATAAACTGGGAAGCTGGGAATAACTTTGAAAACTTAGCCTTTTTTTCTTGAGATTGTGAACGATGTCATTTTTGATAAAGATCATATTAAAACTGCTACAGAACAAATTTTGCAATGGTTACGTGCTGCAATCTGTTAATAACGAATTGAAACAATACCAAGGTACTAATTGAACACTATTATTTGGTTGAAACGTTCATTTTGGGGAAATTCAGACCATTTTCTGGATTGTCCCTAAATAGGGACGCTAGGCATTAATGGGTTAAAGCAGGAAGAACCATCTGTGAACAATAAAACCTAAGTTTCTCACGATATAATTAACATGAATGTATTTATTATTGGTTAAGTAGTAAGATTAAAGCAGAAAACTACTGAAGTAGCTTAAAATCAAATTAGAAACTTCTAAGAAACTCTCAAAATATTAGGGCTCTTAAAAAAAATGCGAAATTCCGTTAAAAAATCTCATATTTCAAAACTACCAAGCAAGAAATAAACTGTTAAGTTCCTCATATCCAGGTTTAGAATGATTCATTCACGCCCTGAAACCGCATGAAAGTCAAATATTGGCTTTTTATGGAAGCATAAAAAAATTCTGCTTTGCCTTATCAGATCCTTATTGTAGTTTGTTCTGCGGAGGATATGTTTCTGCCCTGTTTGGAAGCATAAAATGTAAATATATAACAATAAGAATATAAATTGGCTTGTCAATGATAATATATTTTTACGCCGTGAGTTTCAGTGGTTTTGAAAAGAAATAGGATTTTGTAAGAACTTCAAAGCAAACAGAGTATAAAATTCTTTACCTTCTTTATATCACCCAGGTATGAAATGAAAGTTTAAGTGCGAGAATGAAAGTTCAAGTTTTTAAAAGTATATTATAGCAATTTTAAATAGGTTTCTTTTAATTTTGAACTACCGTAAAGTCGGGTTACTTGGACCCACAAGGGGGTTACTTGAGCCCACAGCAAAATGATAAAATCTCTGTTTGGTACTAGCGTTAGAGGCTGCAGAGTGCTTCTACCTAGCGGAAAAACAAGGAACCACGTGCAAGTCTTCAACTAGTAAGTACCAAACCCAGATTTTATCATTTTACTGTAATGGGCTCAAGTAACCCCCTAGGGTCCAAGTAACCCGACTTTACGGTAGTTTAAAATATCGTTAATAATATGCGCTTTGAAAATACGAACAAAATAATTAGCAGATTTATAAAATACACATTAATTATAACTTTTGTAGTACAAACTAGTACATATCTTTTTACTTTAAAGTTCCCATCTTAATTAAATAAAATGATAAATATGCAGACGTAAGACAGATGAGCATACTTGCGCGTATTCTAAAATCGAACTGGTGAAACGAACTATCTCTCCCCCTCCCTCTATGTTCGCTAAGTAAGTACAGTAAACTGCCGATTATCCGCGGTCGGATTATCCACAGTGCAGATTATCTACGGGTCGTTGCCTCTTTTGTTTTCTTTTGTACAGCGATTTTGAATGTGTTATTGTTTTTTTTTCAAGTTAATGATATTTTTTTACATCCAATGTTCTATTTTTTAGATATTATTTAAATGTACGTGTGATTTTTTTTTTTTAGTTATTGTATACATTGGTATCGTTTTTTACCGTTATTCGGATTATCCGTGATTACCTTGCCCCCATATTCCGTGGATAATGAGGAGCTTGTTATCCTGAATTACATACTTTTTTAAAGTTTAATCAACTAGTTGAAAAGCAGGATAATGCTCTTTAAATAGAAAGAAAACTATTACTTAATAACAAAACAATAAAAGCTTTATTCACTCAAAATATTAAACACTTTTTAGTACTGGTTAACAATCTTCCATGCGATATTAAGAAGATTTTACAATCTTTTGGATGTAAAATTTCCTTATAATATATTAATTCCTAAGTTTCGGGTATATTCACCAATACGACCTTGTTTTCTTCTATTATTGAAAATCTGTATAATTCTTTTGGATTTAGATCTTTCTGATATTCTTTTTTTCTACGGTGCGAAAAAAGAATATCAGAAAGATCCAAATCCAAAAGTGATCTAGCAATGTGAGATTTCCTTAATGTTTCTTTAAGCTCCTTGCATATTAATCAAATGCCCTTGCTTTTTGTCTAATATTGAAAATCTGTATAGCTCTTTTGGATTTCAATCTTTCTGAGATTTCGCTATAATTAAGGTAAATGACGAGAATATCATTAATAAAATAAGCAAAATGATATAAAATAAAAATTACATTATTATTACGTAGATGAAAAATTAGTATTAGGAATTTCGCATTTAAGTATTAATAAATTCAAGTCATGTTTTTATTTGTATGAAAAAAAAAATCTTTTTTTTTTCTACGGTCATATTCTTTTTTCTACGGTGCAGTCCTAAAACTGTAAAGATCATCAATCTCTCCGCCACAATTTCACCTCAGCGTCGATTGTCTTGGGGGACAGGAGATGAAATATATTTTTTCTGAGTTATTACTCATTCACAAATTTCATTTTAAATAACGTTTTGCGAAATCAATCAACATATTTTGTTAACCACTTTATCACAAGTGCCACTATGAACTTCTTTTTTAGTTACTACAGCTAGTACCGTACATTCAGTTCACTTAACTTTTTTTAGTATCTCCAGCGTAAATACACAAATCCATGCACATGGAACAATAAAACAGTACAAGAATACAACTACATTAATTGAAACTACACATAAAAAATCTAAAAAAGTTTCTTAAAACTAAACAAAATCAGTAACATTAAAAAGTAGGGAGTTTGTTCAAAGTGTGTTGAAAAAAGTTCCCTCCTTGTCAGCCTAATATAACTAGGAATATGTTCAGGTGATGGTGGCTGTTTCTTACATATTGTGAAATTTGGGGAAAGTATTTTCTCCTGTCATGAAGAAAGCGTTCTAGTGTGTCCAGTACGTAATCTTGTGCTGCATGAAGACGCGTGGCGACTCAGTCCGGAATCAATTAAGATATCCCGCTCGTAGGGTATGTGCCAATGGTGGACAATACCATTTGGGCCTCATTTTTTTAAAGCCCTTTTCTGCCTAAATTTATGAAAATCGAAATCAAAATTGCCCCTTGAAACAGTTGCAGTATCAGCAAATTTGTAGGTAGTCCTGTTTTTCTCCAGTTGAATATGAGAAGGGATCTATTCTATTGCATGGTTAATTAGAAGTCTTTTCAAGTGATTCAATACAGGTCCCTATGTCTCTTAAAATTGAATTCGAGCGCGTATAACTTTTGTAATTCTTACACTGTAAAAATGAATGTTGTTTTTACAGTATAATACAGCTGATTTTATAGTTATTTTAGAGTAATTAACTGGAAAAAATGCCAATTTTTCAGTAGGCAACTGTAAAATTGCTAGCTTGCAGTAATAAACTAAAATTGCTAGTTTTACAGTTTATTACTGTGTATATTACAGTTTTAACGTTATTTTTTTTTCTTGAGAGAAAATTAAACTCTTCAAAAGTATTGAAACAAAATCATCCAATAAGTCAACCTTTTATCTTGGTTAAAATCAAATTGATTTCGTTTCTTCCGTTGCTAAAAGTAAAATAATAAATGAACGAAAATAAAATTTTGAATAGAAATAAAAATGTTTGTCCAGGATCTCACAGCATTGAAACATGTTATTTGCAAACACAATTGAAGAAAATGAAATTCAACGAAATGAAAAGAAAAATACTTTGAGTCTTCATTTGGATTACGCAAACTACTTTTTCAGAAGATTAAATGAAATACAGTCTGATTTCATTGGGAAAGTCTATTGTTTCATTTTTAGATTCACACTGTGCATTTATTTTATTTCTAATAAATTCTACGACTGAGAAAAAACTAGAAAGAAAAATAAAGTTACAAGATTTCTAAATATGTTTGACATTTTAAGTTAATTCTTCTCATCCATAATTCATTGTTTCATTTCCTTTCCGAAATTACTTTTATTTTCTCTCTTAAAATCTTTTATTCATTTCTCAAGTAAAACTAAATTTATCAAAACAATTTAAATAGATAAAATAGAGGAAAACTTCCATGGGGGGGAACCTGTAACCCCTACATGGCGCGTCCCATGTGGCGGATAGGGAATACCTCCATTGGTTTATCCTTTGGGTGGTAGGAAGGAAATAAAATACCTCCCGCGAATCAACAGGTAGAAGTCCAACCTCCTTGGAGGCTGTGGCAATCCACCTTCCTCATGATGGTTTCAAGTGTGTGCGCGAATAGTGCACACACCAACCTTCAAGGGAAATGCACCTTCCCAACAGCTTAGTGGTATCACTATTTTGACTGCAGATCTGCCTTATAAGCCTTTAGCAAAGGTACTTCGAGCCTTATCCTGTATATCATTGCACAACTTGAACAACTTGAATGTCTTCAGAAAAAATGTTATCTATCTACAATGGATTTCTGCCCATGTGAACCTCGAGTCTAACGAAATTGCTGATTATTTATCTAAAAAGGATAAAAAACTCAACCAAACCGCAATTCCAATCAACCTAGCAGATGTAAATGCCTTTGCAAGATCAAAAATTTTCACCCCCTTTAAAATCAAAGCATATGATCAAATAACCAATCTTGACATTGACAGGAGAACAGCCACCACTCTCATCAGGCTAAGAACAAAACATCATAAAAACATGAAAATTTCTGCTGATGGGACTAAAAGTTATCAAAACTGTGGAAAATGTCTCGATGAAGAACTCACACCGTATCATGTTTTCAACTGTCCTGCAGTTGCTGCAGGTCTTCACATCTTAAACTACTCTACAGAGAAAGATTTGTACTCTTGTAATGCCATTAATATAGCTAAGGCTATTCAAGCACAACATGATTTGTAAACTCATTGAGGATACGACACCAACCAACCAACCAGAGGAAAACTTAGATACATTGATTTCGAAGCACTTTTTAAATTACTAAACACCAAATTGTAAACCATTTAGTAAACCACACAATTCTAAACCACAATACATTAATACATTGTATTGCGAATATAATAGGGACACTTAAAAATTTTTGAAATGTATAAAATCTCTGTTAAAAAAGTTCGACTTTCTTTGCTTCTCTCGTAGGAAAGAAAAGATAAATTTACATCATTTTTATCCACATTTGTGTTTTGCATATTTTCATTGTAATTATTCTAGTATAATCTTTTTACGTAATAGTAATTATGTTACTGAATAGCAAATTATAACAATAGTTTAAGACGCATATTTAACAAGAAGTTCTGTCAAGAACTAAACGAGCCTACTTTCCCGTACATCGACATCGGCATTGTAGCATCTGATCAATATTCTCTTGATTATCTGAAACTAAAAATTATGTCAAACATATCTTTATAGCACTTAAAGCTGATTTCTGAAAGCAAAATATACCCCTCTCATCAGATAAAATAGACACGTAAAAAGTAAATAAACGAGTCAATAAAGTTTTGTCGCACCTTTTAAAGAATGTAACTGTTATAGTTCTTCCGTAGAAAAATTCCACAATCGTTTTCAAAAGAAAAAAAAATAAATAAATAAAATAAAAGCACAAAGAACTTCAAAACACATTTTATCAAAGAAAGAAAAAAAAACTTGTTCGTTAATAAAATGTCTTGAATTTCATTTTTAATCCGTTGCCAGTTGTTAAATATAAATAAGGAATAAAATGCTCTCGTGAATGAAAAATGTTTGTTAACAAAAAAAAAATCGTCTGATAAAAAAAATAATAATAATAAATTAAACAAACAAATAAATAAATAAACAAAAAGTCGCCTGCCCAGTCAGTCATTTTTTTCTGAGCCTGCATTTCCGCCATGTTTGCGGAGTCGGAGTCGGAATCAGAGTCCTCACAGAAGATTATTCAGAAAAGTACTTTACAATACATTATTTATCAAAACCATTTTCTTACAAAGTTAGTTTGAAGGAAATCCGCCTTGAAGTTCAGAATCAACATTCAATTTAAATTTCTCCGTAGGTGCTCATGTTAAAATTTTTTCTGAGCGGTTCATCATTGAACAAAAAATGGTTCAAATTGAAAAGTGAAATATAGGAATAAGCCTCTCCGAGATCTTTCGAACAAAAAAAAGTTTATTCAATTCGGACGGTTCACTTAAAAGTTATTATGTGGGGAAAGGTTGTTTGAACGGTTCAATGTTGAACAAAAAAAATGTTCAAATTGAAAATTTAAATACGGTAATGAAGCATCCTTGCCGAGACCTTTCGAACAAAAAAAAGTTTGTTTAAATCGGACTGTTCATTCAAAAGTTATTAGGTGTGAGAGCTTGTTTGAACGATTCAATGTTGAACGAAAAATTGTTCAAATCGGAAATTTAAAAACGGGGATGAAGTATCCTTGCCGAGATCTTTCGAACAAAAAAAAGTTTGTTTAAATCGGATGGTTCACTCAAAAGTTATTAGGGGTGAGAGCTTGTTTGAACGGTTCAATGTTGAACGAAAAATTGTTCAAATCGAAAATGTAGGTACGGGAATAAAGTACCTTTGAAAAGATCTTTCGAACAAAAAAAAGTTTGTTCAAATCGGACTGTTAACTAAAAAGTTAATATCGCGGGCCAGGTTGTTTGAACGGTTTAAAGTTGCACCAAAAATTGTTCAAATCGAAAAATCAAATTTGGAAATGAGCTGTACTCTCCGAGATCTTTCCGACAAAAAAAAGTTTGTCCAAATCGGAATGTTCATTCAAAAGTTATTAGGGGGGGGACAGACAGACTGACAGACACACAAATTCCCCATCTCAATACTTTACTTTCAAATTTTTAATTTTTCGATATTTATTTCATTTTTTTGTTTCTTTTTGACTTTTTTTATTTGGCGATATTTTTGTTACTTGGCGATATTTTTTGGACTTGGCGATATTTTTTAGACTTGGCGACATTTTTTAGACGCATTAAGCCAATTTTAATGCTTTTTTCGTCTCTTTTATTTTTAACGGGAAAGTAGGCTAAAAAACACAAAAACAAGTTATTTTCCTCTGCTAATATAAAAACTCTTTCAAGGATTTTTATGAAAGTTAAAGGAATGAAAAATAAGTAAAAAACAAAGAGTCTGCAGCTGTGGAAATAACGCCGAATTATTTCTTTAATGATGATGAATTCCATTAAACTAGTCAGTGTTTTAGAAGAAAATAAGTGCTTAAAGAAATCCTAGTGTTGCCCTTCCCCTTTCTTCCAATATCAAAAAATAAATAAATAAATAAATAAATAAAACGAATTAAGGAAAAAAAAGAAGAAATGAAAAAACTGAAAAAAATCTAAACTTTCGTTAGTTCATTTGAAGAAAATTTTATATTAAGAAAAAAATGAGCAAAATTCACTAGATTGTTAACTGAAAAAAGCAAATTAAAATCAATGAACACAGCTGATATCAGCGTAATTGAGTTTTTTTTCCAGATTAACTTTATCGTCTTCTACACGTAATTTTGAAAAATGAATTTTCTGACATACATCACAGTTTTGCTTATAAAAATTCTTGTTTCTGAGTAAATTCAGTAGTGTCTGGTTTTATTTATTTTAGCTTTCAATAAGACACAAAGTATTATTGTATTGCACTAAGCAACAAAATATTGCGCAGCTAAAAAGAAAAGAAAGAAAAAAAAACTTTGCATAAAAATATTCGGTCCTATTTCCTCTTTTATTATTTAAACTGAATCTTACATTTTATAATAATTTATTGCATAAGTAAATTAATTTTCCTACTTTTTTTCGACCATTCTTCTGATCATTACTCATGTTTGATAGACATTATTTAATTATAAGTAAATTATTTCGTTACTGGTTCTTGATCGTTTTCTTGGAGCCCTTTTCTCATTGTCATTTTAACTAGGTCTTAGACAGATTCTTCTGCATTAACATTTTTGTAATTTCTTAGCTCATTATTCTTTTTTTAATAAAAAAATAAATTAATAACCTAAGTCTATAATTAACATTAATATTTTTCAAAAAAAATGAGTAAAAGACCTTAATTATATAAGATTGGGGTTTTTCAAATAGGTTGGCATGAAAGAAAGATGAACTTATAACCCACTAATAAAATTTCGAAGTGTTCCTGGAAAATAATGGGTGATTAAAATGGGCTTAATTTCTGCCAGTAACATATCTGGCAAGAAATAGGAAAGTTTCCTGCCAAATGTCGCTGAAAGCTCCTAAAGCAAATATCTAAGAATCTAAAGCAGAATTTCAAGCAACAAGAGCCGCAATGCAAGCAAGTACCGAACAGCTTATTTGCCTGTGATTCTTGTTAAGCGATGATTTACAGAGATGGCATTTCTCTCTTGTTTGGGATTCAGTCGATATGGAAAGGACCTTAATTGAGCTGATGGCAAAACACGTACTATATAAGTTGAGTATATTTTCATATTGGTAGCTAAAAATGTTTTTCACTACTGTAAGATATCTTTAATCATTGCTACTTGTAGCAAATAAAAAAACCTTTTTATAAATATACTTCTTTTTCACAGGATGCAAGGGGAAATGCGTGAAATCTTGAAACGCTGCAAAATAATCCTTAACGTTTCCAAATTTTCTTATAGTGTATAGAAAGGCAATGTGCTCTTGATATTTCGATTATGCAGAGTTTTGGTGATCTTTAAAAAAATGTTCAGTAAAGTTCACCGTTTCACTGAATAATTGTTTACATTGTAACGAAGGTTCATAACTAGGGGGTTTAAAAAAAGAAGGAAGTATACTTTAGGATTGTTGAATAATGAAGGAAAGATTTTAAAAAAAATAATCTAAACATAATTATTTTATTCCATTCCACACCGGACTTCCTTTTTAGCCTACTTTCCCGTTAAAAACAAAAGAAAGACGAAAAAAGTATTAAAAGTAGCTTAATGCATCCAAAAAATATCGCCAAGTTAAAAAAATAAAAAGGTAAATTGAATATCGAAAAATTAAAAATTTGAAAGTAGGGTATTGAGATGGGGAATTTGTGTGTCGGTCGGTCGGTCGGTCGGTCTGTCTGTCCCCCCCTAATAACTTTTGAATGAACATTCCGATTTGGACAAACTTTTTTTTGTTGGAAAGATCTCGGCGAGTACAGCTCATTCCCATATTTGATTTTTCGATTTGAACACTTTTTGGTTTAACTTTGAACCGTTCAAACAACCGGTCCCGCGATGCTAACTTTTGAGTGAACAGTCCGATTTGAACAAACTTTTTTTTGTTCGAAAGATCTTTTCAAGCATACTTCATTCCCGTATCTATCATTTTGGATTTGAACAATTTTTCGTTCAACATTGAACCGTTCAAACAAACTGTCACCCCTAATAACTTTTGAATGGACAGTCCGATTTAAACAAATTTTTTTTTGTTCGAAGCATCTCGGGAAGGATACTTTATTACCGTATTTAAATTTTCAATTTGAACATTTTTGGTCGAACATTGAACCATTCAAGTAACCTTTCCCCACCTAATAACTTTTGAGTGAACAGTCCGAATGGAATAAACTTTTTTTTGTTCGAAAGATCTCGGCGAGTGCAGCTCATTCCCATATTTGATTTTTCGATTTGAACAGTTTTTGGTTCAACTTTGAACCGTTCAAACAACCTGTCCCGCGATGCTAACTTTTGATTGAACAATCCGATTTGAACAAACTTTTTTTTTGTTCGAAGGATCTCAGCAAGGATACTTCATTACCCTTTTTAAATTTTCCATTTGAGCATTTTTTCGTTCAACATTGAACCGTTCAAGCAACCTTTCCCCACCTAATAACTTTTGAGTGAACCGTCTGAATGGAATAAACTTTTTTTTGTTTGAAAGATCTCGGAGAGGCTTTCCCATACATTTCCATATTTCGCTTTTTGATTTGAACCATTTTTCGTTCAATATTGAACCGTTCAGAAAAAAAAATTAACATTAGCGTCTACGGGGAATTTAAGTTGAATGTTGATTCTGAACTTAAAGTCGGATTTCCTTCAAACTAACTTTGTAAGGAAATGGTTTTGATAAATAGTGTTTGTAAAGTACTTTTCTGAGTAATCTTCTGTGAGGACTTTGATTCCGACTCCGACTCCGCAAACGTGGTGGAAATGCAGGCTCAGAAAAAAAATGACTGATTGTGCAGACGATTTTTTATTTATTCATTTGTTGTATTTTATTTATTATTATTATTTTTTTGGCAGACGATTTTTTTTGTAACAAAAATTTTTCATTCACGAGAACACTTTATTCTTTATTTATATTTAACAACTGGCAACCGATTAAAAGTGAAATTCGAGACATTTTATTGACGGACGAGTTTTTTTTTCTTTTTTTTTTCTTTCTTTGATAAAATACGCTTTGATGTTCTTTGTACTTTTATTTATTTATTTATTTATTTTATTATTATTATTATTATTATTATTTTGAAAACAATGGAGGATTTTTTCTACGGAGGAACTGTAACAGTTGCACTCTTTAAAAGGTGCGACAAAGCTTTATTTATTCGTTAATTACTTTTTACGTGTCTATTTCATCTGATGAGAGGGGTATATTTTGCTCAGCGAAATCAGCTCTATGTGCTAAAAAGGTATGTTTGACATAATTTTCAGTTTCAGATAATCAAGAGAATAATGATCAGATGCGGGAATGCCGATGTCGATGTACGGGAAAGTAGGCTCGTTTAGTTCTTGACAGAACTTCATGTTTCGTATAAGTAAGGGTTCTCTTAGTTTATTAAATTTGTATTTAAATACTTCAGTTTTTTACAAGCATTTCGCTTAAATGAATGTGCATTAATAATTGGATCAATAAGTAAAAAAAAGGACAATCAGCAATTAATACGAAAATGAAATGGAGTAAGGAATATTTTATTTTTCAAGCAAATTTAATATTCATAATTAAAAATAAAGTAATTGCCGGAAATAATCGCATCCCATTTTGATGAACTTCGCTTATTTGTTTTGAAATATTTCTAAAATTAAATTCAATTGAAACTAATAATCAAAAAATTCTCATTCCGAAAAAGAAAAAGAAGTTTATTAGTTAAAGATGAATGAGCAGTTCCTTTTCTTACACGATAAAGTTATACAAAGCATTTTACATTAATAAGAAGTTTTCAGTATTTTGGTGTAAATTTCTCGCAAGTGCTTCAGGCAAACTTTTAATCGTAAAAGTGAAGAATTCCGGCTTTAAATAAAATTGAGGTTTCGCTATTTTTTTCGAATCCTGAGTTAAAAAGTCTTAATCCAGCAATTTTGTTTGATTAACTCTGAAATAAACTTTAGCCTTTCGAGCGCCATTTCTCCCTTTTTTCTCTAACATCTTTGAAATTCCAAAAGTCATTGGTTTCTTTTCTAGGTTTTAGTTTTCGTTTTTATTTGTAATTGATATCAATATAATCAAATATTGATATCAATTGATATATTGATATTGATATATTGATAATTGATCAATTGATATTGATATCAATCATACATTTTTCCAGTCCGTTTGTCTAGCCCCGTTACTTACTTTTGACGGAAAGATATGAACAATCTGGTGGAAACGCAAGTTCAACTTTAGAGTGGGCCCCTTTGGATTGGGGTTGGTAGAAAACTTACTCATTCAGCATTTCTTTTGCTAATTTCAGGCAAGTGTAAAAAAGGCTCTCCAAAAAAGGCTATGTTTCTAGCATCAACTGTTCCGCAATTCGGTAAAGCTGCAAAAGACAAGTGTGTGCAAAATATTAAGATGACGGTGACGTTATTAAGAACTTGGTAAATCAAGAGACTATCATTATGGTACAGATAAGTTTAGAAAAAGCTGACTTAGCGGAAGAGAGATCTGGGGCGAGTGAACAGAATCGACAATGAATGCATCGACATTCACATTTGTAGCAGACATTCAACATCAAGTAAAAAATATCTTGTTGACTTTTTCATATATTGCTTGCCTTCTTATTTCTACTGGTGGTTTTCCATGTTTCTATCCGGAATGCCTTTTGGAAACTTTTTTCCTGCGTAATGTCAACCACTTTCCGAGAAAATGCAGTAAGCGCCGGTTAATTGAATCAGCCGCTTTAATGAACCCAATCGTCAAACACACGCTGCAAAAAATGAATGTTGTTTTTACAGTATAAACAGTTAATTTTTTAGTAGCAGGCTGTAAAAATTGCTAATTTTACATTAGAAGACAGTAAAATTGCTTATTTTACAGTAATAAACTGTAATGTTGCTAATTTTACAGTAATAAATTGTAAAATTGCTAGTTTTACTGTTTATTACTGTGAATTTTACAGTTTTAAACTGTAACCTCTGCTGCCAGTATTATACTGTTGCTTTTACAGTATAATACAGCTAAATTTTACGACAATAAACTGTAAAATAATAAACTTACAGTAATAAACTGTAAAACCAGTAATTTTACAGTTTCTTACTGCAAAATTAGAAATTTTACAATTTATTGCCGTAAAATTTACCTGTATTGTCCTGTAATAGCAACATTATAATACTGGCAGCAGTGACTCTAGTTTAAAACTGTACGGTAATAAAATGCAAAATTAGTAACTTTACTGTTTATTACTGTAAAATTAGCAATTTTACTGGTTAGTACTGCAAAGTTAGCAATTTTACAGTTTATTACTGTAAAATTAGCAATTTTTAGTTTATTGCTATACAGTTTCTCCGTATTATACTGTGAAAACAACATTATTTTTTTCAGTGCACTGGAAGTTGCTATGTAAACAAGTACTATCAGAATTCCTGATGTCTTGCACATCAAACCCTTTCATTGCACTTATTAAGCAAATGATACAAAAATGGAAAATTTCATTTTGCCGCTTATAGCTTCATTACAAATGCTAATTCTAATGCAAAAAATATGAATTTCGAATGCGAACATTTTCTTTTACGCAGTTGGGAAATAAAACAAAGGAATTTCAGGAGTAATAAAAGAACAAAATAAACGTAGTACGAATCAAAATTTAATCTTCGGGAAAAGAGGCTAGAAGCGATCAATGCGCAGAAAGCAATTTTATTTCGACACACGTGTCAACGGTTATTATGAGTGTATGAGTATTCTTCTCAGAGTAAAATGCAAAACCATTTCACTCACCCTTCCATAAAAGTATTTCTATGGATGAGAAATTTTCTGTGTAAAAGCTATGCATGATTTAAAGAGAAAATATTTTATGAATAGGATCAGTGAAAGCAGGATATTTTATACAGCAGCGTATTTTAGAATAAAAATAATATGTGAAATTCAGTCTTTGTTGGGTTGTGATTGTTTCAATAGTGTTGAAATTCATATGATAGTCAATAAAAGAGAAGTTCTATATGGATAGATCATTTTGATCAAAGAGAAATTTAGATTAAGGGGAAAAAACATATTAATTATGTAAAATATAGTACATTTTCAGATCCCATAAAATTCCCTTTTTAGTATAGATAAACATCATATAAAGGTGTTTCTTTACGAGAGCACTATAACATCTTCAATGTTTTTTCAAACTTTAAAAGTTAAAATTTTTTTTGAAGATTTTTTTCAACTCCTTCAATGAAAAATAAAGAGACTTTACATTTTGCTTAATTCATCGAAAAAATTGATTTACTTTGTTTTTAATTTTGCATTGATGCATTACAAACCCTCCCAAACTTGAGAACACATGAACTGGAAGTTATTACGTCAATAATAATGAGAGTAATAGTAATGAAACTAAATAAATCAATTAGAATAATAAATAAATAAATAAAATTAAAAAAGGGGAGGTAAAATAATGCTTCTTTTTTTTAAATTGAAACTGATAATTTAATAGTTAATGACTGAGCAAAAGTTAATTGCTTTTTAACTCTTTTCTACATGTTAGTAATTATTCATTCTCTCATTTGATTTAATATAACTAAATTGATTTCAGTATTTATGAAGCACTAACAAAGCACTGATTTTATTCAAACTTTTTTATTATATTATTATATTTAGCAACATGATAAAGTAAGATCCAGCTTTTCTTTTTCTAGCAGCAATTGCGCTCTAGGATTTGAGTAATAATTATTATAAATCGGAGCTTCGTAAAATATCAACCCTGCAAGCATTGTACATAGGAAAGAGTGGGCCACAATGAGACAAGAAACACTTATGCATTTAAAAGTTTCTTTACTGAACTCTAACTAGTGAAAACCCGATCATCCAGAATATTTATTAAATATTTACAATGAAATCTCAATATAACGAATACCTATGCAACAAAACATTAGTTTCAACGAGCTAAATTTCCAGCGCCGATTTAATTTCCTTCGCATTACTTGCGTTCCATTACAACGCAACTCCCATTACAACAAACCAAAATTTTTGGTCCCCTTAGATAGGTTGTAAATGGATTTCACCAGGGACGTCATTTCAAGTTTTTCCAGGGGGGGGGGGCAAAGGGTCCAAACACAATATAATTTCATCGGAAACATAAAAAAACCACGCCCACTTATGTGTAAATACATTGATTTCTCAAAGTCAGGGGGGGGGCAATTGACCCCCCTGCCCCCCCCAAATGACGGGCCTGGATTTCACTACATAAATTACGTCACATTTTGCTCTCTTGTTCGGAAAATCATGCACTTTATCGAAGTTCAAAAATAAAGGAATACATGTCCCATTGGTTACAGGGCTTTACTCCTATAACACTCTTGGCGAAATTGAGACAGCTAAATAATCTTAAAAATGTGTGCAAAATTCAGATCAAATAATTATTCAGCAAACTAAAAATGGGGCTGCTGGTACTTATCCTATTTGATATACCAATACTGGGCATGGTTAAAGAGTCCGGGAATATTCAAAAGTTTAAAAACAAGAGTGGATTGTTAATCACATTTTTCATTATTGACCCAGTACTATTAATGAAGGTGAAGAAGAGTGAGGGCTTATTCGGGGAGCGTCGCGTCGTTCCTCGAAATATTTGACTTACTATTATCTAAGCAAAGTAAATTTAAGGAAATGTATTTAAAACCACATTATTTTATTAAATCGAATGTCTGCTTTTTGAATTAAAGCATGCATAAATACTCTTAGCTAACCTTTTTTCGGTCTAACAAAAACTCGTGACCCATGAAATATACCCTGATCTTCCCCCAAATATTTTCTTCCAACCTAAGCACTTCAAGTACCGTAATTTATCAAACCAGTATGATAAAGCATGACACTAGATATTAAAAAAAAAAAAATCATATCATTGTTCGGATAGCTGAAATAACTTTTCTGCTGTCAATAACTCTCTGTCTTTTTTGCCACTGCTTTTCGCCTTAAGAAGAGATTTGGGGAGCTGAAGTGGAAGAACCAGGATTACTGAAGAGATTAGATCGGGATACAGATGGGCCAGAATATTTATCATCTTTTCCTGCCGCTGGTCTGGGTGTCAGAGGGCTGGAACATCCAAGCAATAAAACCTATTTTGTCTAACTTTCCAGTATTCTGTTTTGTCAAACCACTCTATATTATGAAAAACTTCTCCGTAAGAGAAATATATCAAACTAATTATTTTAAAACGTAGTGTGGTATGATTTAGAGAAAATAAGATTAAATTGCTGCCGAAATGCTCACCGAAATCTGGCAGCGTGTTCTAAAACATTTTGAATAGAGATACCGTATTTTACTAGCCAGCCACGCTTGATGCAAATCTCTTATATTTTTGAGTTGGTTGCAATAATTATTTCAAAACAACACAATTTTTTTTCCAACAGAAATAAAAAACAAAGTAACTAAGCTAAAAATTAATATAAAAAGTCAGAACTAAACAAAATAAGACGAGTAAACTAAATAAATAAATAAAATAAAACATAACGAAATAAGTGACAAGAAGTTCAATCAAAACTAAACAAGCTTGTTTTCCTGTACATGAACATAGATTTCTCAAACATTAGCCGTATTTCACTCCATCACTCTCTCTCTCTCTCTCTCTGTCTTTTGCTTGTTAGAAGTTCGAAATAAATACAAATGTATCCCCTATAAAAATAAAACTATTTAATATATATATCTACTTATATTAAAAACTGAGTATCTTTCTAACTATCTTTCTTTCTAACTATCTTTCTTTCTAACTATCTTTTTATGTCACGCTTCTTTCTCCTGAACGCCAATGAACTGAAAGTCGAACCAGGTACCGATAGATAGGTAATTTTTCAGGCATCATTAGTTTCAATTTATATAATTATACGATTTCAATTAGCGAAGATATCAATTAATAAGTAGTCAAATTTAAAGCGATTAAGCCTAATAAATGATTAAATATGAAAGCCATTGTTGCATTGCAAAACGTGGTTGCCATGAAACAGTGATAAAAATGATAATGAGAATTTTGAATGAAGGCTTAACTAAATCAAACACGAAACTCATAAGCGGGCGACTTACATAGGCAGAAATTCAAGTGAAACACGGACGATCGCAACTCACCAATGCAATCGCAAATTCCCAAATTTGGACAAGTTACAATCGCTACGAGATGCGATTCTAATGTAATTCGACTTCCAGTAGCGATTGCAATTTGCGATCGCCTCGAAGCGATTGCAATGGTGTTTCACTTGAATTCCTGTCATAGTATTTTTATCGCTAGCTACTTGTAATATTTTGAAACATTCATTTGTTGAAGAGCCATCTACTTATATTAAAAACTGAGTATCAATGTCTGCTTTTTTTCCTTTGAGCGAGCTGAACTTACTGAAACTTTCCTCACCATCTTGAAGGCGCGAAGCATCTCAATAATTCGAATGATTTTTTTTATACAGGAAAAAAGTAAAGGCGTGAAGCGCCTGTTAGCGAGCCGCCTTGGCGGGGAGTAGTTTCTTGAAATTTTCCTCACTACTTTCAAGGCACGAAGTGCCCGTGCAACGCCGGGCCACGTGCGTGGTATGTCTTGAAATCGAATGAACATTAAATTATATCAAATAAAACTTCAGAATGAGGTAAAAGTTAGAGAGGGGGGACGTTATGCATCAACATGCCACAGGAAGCTAATCTAGCTGCCCTGGCAGCTAGTCTAATATATAAAATTCTCGTGTCACAGTTTTCGTTGCCATACTCCTCCGAAACGGCTTGACCGATTTTGATGAAATTTTTTGTGCTTATCCAGTATCTATGAGAATCGGCCAACATCTATTTTTCATCCCCCTAAATGTTAGGGGTAGTCCACCCCCAATTTTTTTTTTTTTTTGTTCGCACATAACATCTGATCTACTGAACCGATTTGGACGATTTTTTTTTAATCGATAGGAGATTGTGTAACTTTGGTACCATGTACTCATATGACGATATTTGTTCACTAGAAAAAAAGTTATGATCGAAAAACTAACATTTCATGTCATTTAAAACAATACGTGTTATCGTAAATCCTTACTTCAATGAGCGACCCGATGGTCAAGTGGTTATGCGCGTCAGGTTGAAGTTTCTGATGGAATGAGATCGAATCCAGGCCCGCAAGGATTTTTTCGAACAGCTGCATGTTTTTTTTTTGAATGATTTTAATGATTGTAATGTCCTTATGCAGGTACATCCCCTCATGGGGATCTACCCCACATTTTTTTATAGTACAAAATGACAGTTTTGGCCGGATCTTTGTTAAAATTGGCAATGTGGTCCTTTGATGCTGTAGAATTTTCTTATGGACGTTTGCGCCATTTTGGGGGGCTTTGAATCGATTGTGGCAATAAATGGTTTTTGATTTGCGGCACTTATACTATTTTTTCAAAAATTATATACACTATCAATTATATTATGTTAATTTTTGTACCTTTATAAAATTCTGTATTTTATACCTTGCATTTACGTCAAATTCAAGGTAAAATTAAAAGTCAAAAATTCTGAAGAAGATAAATATATGTTAAAAATTAAAGTAACTATTTTTTGTGCTTTTCATATTGGTTGTGACCAAAAAACATCATTACAAACAAATAAAATGTATCAAACACCATGAGTGTTGAGTTATTAGGCAAAATCTGCTGTGTAAAGTTTTTTTTCACTGCGAGAGGAGGGGAGGGGGGTTATGAACGACCATTAAAGTGACACAAATTTTTAAAAAATAAAAGTTGGATCTCCAATTATCTTGCTTCGTAATTTGAACCCGCCCCGGCTGTGCAACGGTACGCGATTAGTCATTCAAAAGTTAATGAAAAACGTGATCGAAGCCAGGATTTGAAATGGCAAGTTCAGAGGTGAAAATATACTCATACCACGGATTCCTATTATACCTACAGATGTGCCAATTCAATTCAAATGTATTCAGTTTCCGATTAGATTGGCATTTGCAATGACTATCAACAAATCCCAAGGTCAAACGATGTCTGTTTGTGGCTTAGATTTGAGAACACCATGTTTTTCACACGGACAATTATACGTGGCATGCTCTCAAGTGGGTAAACCATCCAGTTTGTTTGTGTTAGCTAAAGATGGGCTAACAAAAAATATTGTTCACGCTATAGCATTAAGAGATTGATATTGTTTAATAGTGTTACTGTCGTAATTGTTTAATTAATGATATATAATTTTAAGGAATAAATTATAATAACTTAAAAATAATGTTTGCCTTTTGTTATTTTTATATTCCCTCATCGTTCACAGCGCTCCATGCTTATTTCACGCATATACCACATTCTTACATACATACAATACACACATTCTACCATACATACATACATACTTACAATAAGTAAGCTATTTTTTGTCTACACTAGAAATTACTAGGAAATTATTTATATGGCAAAACAACGTTTGCCGGGTCAACTAGTATATATATATATATATATATATATATATATATATATATATATATATATATATATATATATATATATATATATATATATATATATATATATATATATATATATATATATATATATATATATATTAGGGTGTCCCAAAAAAACCAAAAGTTGGAATTTTGTAACGCATACCCTCTTATTTTTTCCTTTTACATCAAAACAATTGTAAAAAAACTTTCATGCAATTTGAACAACGGTATCCCGTGCCGACTTGCGTCCGAAAGTGCGAGCTAGCCCTTTTTCACTAGGCTAAATCGAAAAAAACGTTTTTCGGAAATTCAAAATTTTATGTTGATGAAACGCTTCCCCTAGATCCCAACATGTGTCAAAAAATCATTTATCCAAATAAAAAAATATTTAGGTTCCCCGAACAAGGCTTAAAATTCATAATTTTCTTCAAAAAATAGCTTTTTTTTATGTATTTTGTAAACAACGAAAGAAAAATTTTACGAAATTATCAAGATGAAAAATATGAAGCATAAAGTATATAATTAGAGCTAAATATAAGTTTTTTTTCTTATTTTATATTTATTTCTCCTGGAAATTACTCAAAATTAAGGTTTTTTCAAGTTTTAAGTTAAATTTTTCCATTTTAAATAATACTACATTTTGTTTTATTATTCATCTGAAAGTGTTCTTTAGTGATTTTGTAACTTGATATTTTCTTTAAATGCATCTGTAATTTAAAATAAATAAATAGTTAAAATAAAAAAATTGAAAAAAAAAAATAAAAATAAAATAAAACTATGACAACGATTTATTTACAACATATATTTACTACAATATTACAGTACAATAAACATTACTTACAGTACAATAAACATTACTTACAGTACAATAAACATTACTCGTTTGTTTATTGCAGTCAGAGTATATATTTCGGTTCTCTTGGACGCAACACAACAAAAATTGTTTTTGCTCCTCATCAACTGTTAGCAAACCATGATAGTCCAGCATCATTTTTACAGCTCTTTCAGCTGTATCATTTACTGGTCTAAACACTGAGACCATCCTTTTTCCTTCAAGGAATTAAGTGTTATTCGCCCATAGAGAAGGACTCTCATTGAGAAAACTATCATCAATTTTGAGCCTAGTAAGCAAAGGCTATCTTTTTAATGATATGAACTTATCAATTGTTTTCTCTCCAAAATAATAAAATAAAAGGTAACAAATGCGCGATATGAGGAAGTAACTAATTAAACAATTAGTTACTTCCTCCCCCCATTTTTTTCTCGATTCGACTCAGTACACAAGTACTAGTTTACACTTTCAAGCACAAGTTAGCATAATTTGTAATTTTTGAAATTACAATAAACATTTTCGACAATCAATTGATATTAAACAAACATTTATTCAATTTTTTAAAAGAAATCAGGTTCCCAGCACGAGGCATAAAATTTGTATAATTCTCTAAATATTAGATTTTTTCTATTTATTTATTGCATCATTTGTGAATTTCAAATTGCAGATACACTTAAAGAAAATATCAAGTCCCAAAATTACTGAAGAACAAACTTTCAAAACAGCATTTGCAGATGAATAATAAAAAAATGTAGTAGGGGAATGTGTGACAAAGTGAAATAGCAGGGTAAAGTGAAATGGTGAAATATTTTTTCAGCTTGCAGTGTAACATATCTAGCAATATTTTAACTAAGTTCCTAGACAAATAGTTAATTCCCGTCAAAAAATAAGTAGCTCCAAAGATCAACGAAAAAATTATACAAGCCATTTTAAAAATTTGATACCTTTATTGTAATATTCATGGTTTTTCAAAAATATTTCTTGTTATTATAAAAGCATAAGATTTTTGTAATTATCATCCAAACTATTAATTGAGAACTACTGATATCCAATGCAGTCCTTATTTAGTTAAAATTAGGCATTTTTTGATTTTTAATGTTCAATGTAATTTGTCAAGTGCACGCGGGGCAAAGTGAAATAGTTCATTTCGTGTACGTATTCATTCATTTATTAAATCACTCACGTATTTCTTCATTTATTAATTCATTTACATTCTTTAACTCAATTATTTACTCATTCATTAACTCATTTTCTTATTCGTTCTCTATTTTATTCACTCCTTTATTTTTTTTCACACATTAATTAATTTATTCATTCATTTACTTGCTCATTCGTTTATTTTTTGTTAATAATTATTTTTTCGTTTATTTACGCATTCATTTGATGAAAATTACTGTTAATCGTCGAATTGAAACATTTTCATAAAAAAAATATTTTATTTTTCACTTTGCCCAATGTTTTTTTGAAGTGAAAATTTTTCACATTTTTTTTAAGTTCAAAATAACTGCCAAAGATGAAAAATAATACTTCAACGAAAGTATTATCAAAAAAACATTATTCCTTCTTTATGTACAAAAATTTTTAGAACAAAATTCCCATTTGTTCCTTTTGAAGTAGGCAAGTAAACTTAACTATTTCACTTTGCCCCACATGAAAAATGATCAAATAAGCTTTGTGCTGAAATATAATTGAAATTAAAAACCAACGTAAATAAAGCACAAATTAGGTAGAAAGTACAGCATGTACTGCGTACATGCTGTACTTTCTACCCAATTTGTGCTTTATTTACGTTGGTTTTTAACTTCATTTGTAAAAAAATGTGGTATTTAAAGTGGAAAAGTTTAACTTAAAACTTGAAAAAACCTTAATTTTGAGTAATTTAAGGGAGAAATAAATATAAAATGAGAGAAAAAAACTAATATTTAGCTTTAATTATATACTTTATGCTTCATATTTTTCATCTTGATAATTTCTTAAAATTTATCTTTCATTGTTTACAAAATACATAGAAAAAAAGCTATTTTTTGAAGAAAATTATGAATTTTAAGCCTCGTTTGGGGTACCTAAATATTTTTTAATTTGGATAAATGATTTTTGGGACATGTTGGGATCTAGGGGAAGCGTTTTATCAACATGAAATTTTGAATTTCCGAAAAAAGTTTTTTTCGATTTGGCCTAGTGAAAAAGGGCTAGTTCGCACTTTCGGACGCAAGTCGGCACGGGTTACCGTTGTTCAAATTGCATGAAACTTTTTTTATAATTGTTTTGATGTAAAAGGAAAAAAAATAAGAGGGTATGCGTTACAAAATTCCGACTTTCGGTTTTTTTGGGACACCCTAATATATATATATATATATATATATATATATATATATATATATATATATATATATATATATATATATAATAAAACAAATAAAAAAAAACTAATAATGAAATAGAAAATGGCACATTAGGAGAAGTGAAAGGAGAAAGGTTGAATCCAGAGCTCATCAGCCGTGGGGGATTCAAGAGTGGTCGAAAGACCAAAAAATTTTAAAATAAACTAAAGAGAGGATGTTTTAGTTCAAAATATGCAGTCTACAGATATTCATTGGGCAAAAAAGCACCAATGTGAGCCTGCAAACCGCACATTAGAACAAAAACCTAAAACTAAAAGCAGGGGTTTCGCCTCGACCGATTAGGAATAAAATTCCCAAAAACCGGCCACCCACAGGACGGTCCTGCTGTGAAAATAAAAACATCTCACCTGAAGTTCCGCGCGACAAAATCCAAAATCATATCCAGCAAATCAGGAGGCAGTCCAGTTGTCAAAATATAAGGTAAATCCGTGTCCAAAAAACAAATCCTAAAACGTTCCGGTCTACCATTTACACGTGCTCAAAAAATATCCATCCCTGCAATCCTGAAAATGGTTTCTTCCAGCGATTTCATACGATTGAACAGTTAAACAGTTACAGTGAAGCAAAGTCGTTATTGAAGGTTATACTTGAGCAAACATTTTTAATTAGATTTTTTGGAAAATTGTTGTCAAATAGTATATTTTTAAGAAGAGAAATTTCTAAATTAAAAGCAGTTTCAGTGTTACAAATTCTTTTAATTCGCAAGGCTTGTGAAATAATGATGCCAATGAAAACTTTTTTGCTAAGGCAGGAATTATAATCTTGTAGGCTATTGACTTTAAATTGGAATTCACGTCTTTTGTCATAAATTGTGGTGTAACAGAAGGAGCCAATTTCTATGTTAATGTCCAGGAAATTAAAAATCTTTTGATTTTGACTGGTTTTTTTAAGCGTTAAGGAGTTATGATAAATAGTTTTGCTGAGCTCAGAGAAATTGGAAAAATTAATGCATAGAAGATCATCAATGTATCTACAACAGAGAGGTGTAGAGGAGGGGTTTTCAATCGAAAATTTTCTTTCATAAAACAAGAGAAAAAGGTTGGCAAGGGTTGAACTAAAATTAGCTCCCATTGCAATACCATTGATTTGTTGAAAACATGAATTACCATTTTTAAAAAAATTATTGAAAATGCAAAATTTAAACAGATTAAGAAAAAAGCTTTCATTCAAATCGAGTGTGTCATTCACAGAGCTAAAAAGCTCAGACACAGTGGAAAAAAGCTCACAAAGGGGGATGTTAGTAAAGAGATTTTCAAAATCAAAGGTTTCAAGGCTATTTATGTCAAGCATATTGAGCAGATTGATCACTTCAACGCTGTTATTAATAATCCAAAACCATTTTTCATGTTGAAGTTGAAGTTGTTCCAGAATTTTTTTGAGAAAATATTCAAGTTTTACACTAAGAGTTTTCCCAATAGTGTTGGTGGCAGAACAAATAAAACGGAACCCAACAGGTGTCTTATGGAATTTAGGAATGGCATAAAGGTAAGGCAAGGCTACAGAATCAGGTCGCGGCAATTTGAAAAGTTTATAAGCAGCGATGAATTTTTTGATGATGGAGGATTCATTAAGTGAAGAAATTTTGTAAGTTGTGGAATTTTCTAATTCTGATTTAATAATATTAGCATATAGTTTTTTTCAACAAATAGAAAAATTAGAGCTGGCTTTATCCACAACAGTAAAAACATAGGCCTTTTTAAATTCTTTAATGGTATCCATTTCTTCAGATGAGATTTGAAAGTACTCAGAGTCAGTGTTAATAACATCATAAAGTTTTGATTTTAAAACATGTAGAAAATGATGCCTATATTCAAGAAAAGCATTAAGAGGAACATTGAAGCTGTAGGAAATTTTTCTCAAAAAATGATCAAGTTCAATTGAAAGTTTATCATAAGCTTTCAAAACATTGGTACGAAAATTAGGTCGAAATTTGGTGCCCAGTCCAAAAAGTTTTATAAGTTTACTGTTTTGCAAAAAATTTAAATCACCTGTTAAAATATGACCAAAGTCATTGTTGTAAAAATTGGAACCCACAAACTTATCACAAGTGCAATTGAAATCCAAATAGTTTTCATAATTTTTAGCAACCTCTTGATAATTAAGAATTTTTTTAGAGAACGGAGGATGGAATCTGTAGCTAAAAATAACTTGAAGATCTTTGATAGGAAAGAAATCCAATAGATTGTCGTGAAGTTTTGATAAGTTTAATTTATCAAAAGATTTTTGCAAGAAGCTAAAAGTACAATAACAAGTTTGTATTTGTTGAGCAGATCCAACTTTGTAATTCAAAAGATCATAACATAAAACTTCAAAGTGCGAGTTCTTGAATTGGTGTTGTGGTAAGAAGTTCTTAAGCTTTTTAAGAAAATTAAGTTTAAGACTGAAGAGGAATTTTCTGACCTTTTCTGTGTCATATGAAAGACAAAAGGAATTTTCAAGCTTTTCTAAAATCTGAAGAGGCGAAGAAGTATTAATAAGAGGGGGGCAATTACCTGACCCTCTTTTAAAACGAGTGGTGCTGGCGTTATTTCCAAATCTGAAAAGTGAGTAAACACTAAGGTTGTCAGTGGAATTAGAGTTTGAAGTATAGATTTTATTATTGAGTGAAGAATTCAATCCATATGGAAAGATAGATTTGAATTTTAAAATAAAATGCGATTCTAGTGAGAGTCTCTTTTCCAGAGAAAATTCAAAACCTAAAATAGAAATTGAAATATTGTCAAAACTGTGCAGTTGAAAATGCTGAAGCTCTTTATCTTCTTTGTTCTTAAATGTAAGAATGTCATGTCGATGGTTATTGATACGTAAATTGAGTGGATTGCTTGTTTGTCCGATATAACAAAGATTTCAGGAGAGGCACTTAATGAGATAAATGAGGTGATGTTGTTTTCAGAAGTAACCTTCAATGTGGACACTAGCTTCAGTATCAGCCAAAATTCAAATTTTACATCGATTGTTTGTGCATAAAACCATAATAGTGAAAAGGGGGGGGGCGGTAAGATGAATAATAAATACACAGCAAGATCGAGGTGGGATCGGCGAAACCCAAAAACGAAGAGACAAAAATGAAGCAATCCAGTGAATACACAAATTAGAAGGCGCAAAGCAGCACAAATTAATTGTATACAACATAAAATAATAGAATTGTAAGAGGAAAAACGAAGAGACCACACCAAAAGCCCATAGATGCGCAAAGCAGCTAAACTACAAAGCCAAGTATATAATAAAACAAATAAAAATTTTTTTTTTTTTATTTGTTTTATTATATACTTGGCTTTGTAGTTTAGCTGCTTTGCGCATCTATGGGCTTTTGGTGTGGTCTCTTCGTTTTTCCTCTTACAATTCTATTATTTTATATATATATATATATATATATATATATATATATATATATATATATATATATATATATATATATATATATTATATATAATATATTAATATAAACAAAGTAGTTGAAGAATCATATAGAACAGAAAAATAAACTTCACCACACAGGTCAAAAGGCGCCTATGGTAGCTCTTTGAAACTGGTAGCAGACATATTTTTAATTAGAAGTATAAAACCTTGCGAAAAAACCTGTTAAAAACAGAAGTAAAGATAAATATGACACTATATGACAAACGTAAAGATTTCAACTTTAAAGTGCACTCACTTATCCATTTTCACAGTTGTCTAAGTAAAAAGGTTTTCAAGAACATTATCATCTCCCAAATTTCCCGATACAAAAAAATTTGCAACAATAATTCAAATCTAGACTCAGCAATAAGACAATTAATTGTAACTTTAACTGAAAACTGCTACCCCGCGAATTTGACCAACAGTCTTATCAGTAGCGCATTGAAAAAGCCTCAGGTTGGTAGTTCTTACATTGTTGATTGAAAGTTCTTTTTTTTTTGTATTTATTGTAATTTCATGTCATCTGTTCTATTTGAATTTTATTGATTATATATAGTGTCTTTTGAATTGTATTCTCTCGTGTATATGCATAAATGAATTGGACTTCTAGTGACCTATTGCTTGTTTGTGAGATGTCGGGGGCTAAAAGTTGCATCTTTTTAGGCGATTTGCCTGCAACTTGCTAGAAACATCTCACTCCACTTTTCCCTACCCTAGGGGGGTCCCCCTGATGAAGGCCCCAGGGTCTTTTGGGAATTTTATCTTTACTTCAGTTTTTACACAGATTTTTCACAAGATTTTATACTTCTATATATAAATTATATTATATATATATATTATATATATATATATATATATATATATATATTATATATATATATATATATATATATATATATATATATATATATAATATATATATATATATAGTATATATATATATATATATATATATATATATATATATATATATATATAGTATATATATATATATATATATATATATAATATATATACATAAAAGACTACTTTTGTATCCGTATGTCCGGGGTAATCTTCCAAACTACTGACCGATTTTAACCATTTTTTCACCGTAGATAGCTACAGTAACAGGGAGCAGGATAAGCTATAATTTATTTCTAAAAAGCTTAGTTTAAAAAAGTTATTATGGAAAATAGTAAATTTCATGTAGTTTCCCCATTAAATGATTAAATTTTCAGTCCATTGTTGCAAAAATTTGTTGCCTGGCAACAACAATATTAATAGTGATCATAATGAAAATGTGAACCAAGGCTTCTCTGGAGTAAGTATGAAATTTATTGCTTTCTTAGGATTTTTAGATTCATCTGTGCCAATAATCGCTAACGGGACTAAATAAAAAGATAATTGATTTTGGCAACAGTTAGAGAACAGAAAATGTTTATAGTCAAAAAATTTCTAAGTTAGGTACATAAGATGTTTTCACCAATGTAGTCACAAGGATATAAACTAATGATGGGACTTATTTTACGTGTAATGTTTGGAAATACTTGACTCCAGTGCGATTGATTTTACAGGGTGCGACAGAGAAACTTGCTGATTTTAATTGGATGCTAATTAGCAAGGAGTGGTCAGAAAGGAGTGGGAAGAGTCTCATTTTAAAGAGAGGGTCCTGAAGTTTTGTTATCTCATAGTTTAGTTGTCGCCATGCGTTGGACAAAGGAGCAACGAGCGTTCGCCGCCGAATCTTACTTTTCAAATAATCTTTCGGTGGTCGCCACTCAACGTGCCTTCCGAACTCGGTTCAAAATTCAGCCCGTTGTTCCCATTCCTGGCTGGGAATCGACTGTTTTGTGGGTGAAAACATTCAGGGAAAGTGAGAGTGTGGCAAACAGAGGCCCAGGAGGTCAACGGATTTCCAGAACCCTAGAAAACGTCGAAAAAGTGAGGGAGTCGTTTTTGCGCTCTCCCAGGCGTTCGGCGCGTAAACACGCTGCTGCTTTGGGGATTTTTGATTGGACACTGAGACGAATTCTTCACAACGAACTCCAGTTTCATCCCTACAAACTTGCTGTGGTTCACCAGTTGAGTGATAACGTCTCCTTGAAAGGTGACGTACCGTGGCCGGCCCGCTCTTCCGATTTGACACTCTGTGACTATTTTTTATGGGGGTATCTCAAATCGATCGTTTACAACGACAAGCCCCGGACCCTGCAACGCCTGGAGAACAACATCCGGCTTGCTATCACCAACATCCCATCAGTCGATATGCTCGAAAGAGTGCAACAAATCTAGGGTACATGAGTGCATCATTAACAGGGGCCGTCATTCTTCCCGATGTAGTTTTTAAATCTAACTAATATAAAAATTCAGAATGGGTACCATATCTTATAAAAAGTAGTAAACTGATACATGATGTACTTTTCCCTTAGTTGACTTTTCAAGTCTGCAAGTTTCTCCGCCGCACCCTGTACCAAGCTTATAACATTTCCGATTTACCTAAACATTATTTGTAGCTTGCATTTGTATTTAAGGTGTGTAATACAGTTTTTTAGTTTGTCCAGTCAGAAAAAATTGCCATTGTTTACAGAAGTAGCCATTGTGTGTATAGATATGCACTTTAATGTTGAAAAATTCATGAACGAATGTCACTAAAACACCATACCCGGGCAGGGCCGGGTACCCGGCTAGTATATATATATAAAGTGAAAAGAAAATAATTAAATTAAACTTAAAAACCCTATCAAATTCATTCTGCCCAAAACGGATAGTCTTCAGAAATTGCACTTCTATGTATTTTTTGAAAATAATACAAAACAGTTTAAGTTCAAGCACTTCTTTAGTATCTAATGTGGGGTATCAATAGGAGAAAACAAACAAACAAAACCAAACAATCTTCAAATCAAAATAAGTAAAGTAAGAACGATATTAATACAAAGAGCTCAATTTTAATCAACTACTATGAAAACAAAACCATTTTACCGTAAAGATTGACATTTAATAGTTCTAAAAAATCGTTTAAAAAATTTAGTTCTAATGAGTTGCTTTTTGAGGGACCTTACAAAAATTGAATTTCATATTTTTTTTACTTTTTTTGCCTTAAACTTCTCCTACCTTATTTTTGCAGTTCATTTGAGCCCTTTTTGTGATGGGAATATTCATGTAAGACTAACGGTTGAGAAACATAAAGGTCTTTTATGCTAAACTGGCGGAAAGCATATACTTACTCGTACAAGTTCTCCACCTCGCCGCTCTCTTCAAGTTTATTCGAAAAAATGTGAAATAGCTCAAAAACGTGCTTTGAACACGGTTTAACATTGAAAAGAAACTCGAATTACAAAATATAAAAATAAAGTGTCCTCTTTGTGATTTTTTGAAAAAAAACTAAATAAAGTTTCTTCGAATAGAACTATTCCCTCAAAATTATACGGGACTAACATACCGCAGCTAGACCGGCAAACGCACAGGAACATATATAAACTCAACTTTTTTTTTTCAATTTCAATACATTACTATTTTATTCATATGGCTTATTTTTAACGATATTCATATACTTTACGTAAGTATTGTTTCATGTTATATCCTTTAGCTTAAAAACTGTACAGAAATTACGCTTAAAACGATACTATTACTTATTTGCAAACCGACATGCACTTAATTTTTAATATTCTTTATTTCTTTTCAACTGCAAAAATAACTCCAATAGGTACCTCTTCCGAGTAAAATCCAATCTTTGTGGTTTCTATTCATGGGATCAATTTCTTCAGAGGGGGAAAAAGAATAAGGAGCAGATTTGAACGGTTTCGTGGTAAAGATTGAATGACAAATATATAAATGCCTTTTTCTAAAACCCTGAGGGTACTGTGTTCCTTTGATGTACTCTTTTCTTTTTCTGTACTTTCCTTCGGATATATGCATTTGTTTGGCAAACTCATCAGTTGTTACTAGAATAAAATAACGACGGATGAATGAGGTGGCGAGAACATTCTTAAGTTCTGAAAAACTACAGGAAATGTTCTTAAATATGCTGACTTGGTATCTTTTAATCCTCTTGATGGATGACCACCACACACGCACGCACCCACGCCCACTGCAAATGTTCAACTAGTGTAAACTGACACTAATGACCAGTTCTACAATACTAGAAGATTTGTAGCCGCTCATAGTGGCCGCAATTCACTGGTTCATTCATCATTTCCTTTCAGTTCGGCGGCGTTCGAGTGGGGGGCGAATTAATTACTGGTCAAGACTAATTTTCCTATCTTTGCGCTGAATCACGCTATTTGCATAATAGGGTGTAGTCGAACGAAAAAATTTTTTTCGAAATTCAATTTACTAAGTTGATAAAAAGTTGCCCCTACCTACCCACATATTCCACAAAAAATTTCGGTCTAATCAGAAATTGTTTAGGTGTTCCGCACGAGGCCTGAAGTTTGTGAATTTCTTCAAAAATATTAGTTTTTTTTTTATTTTTTTCTTAAATATTAAGACAAAATGTAAAAAATAATTCAAGTTGCAAAATGTACACAGCAAAGTCTGAGTAGAAAATTGGGTTTGAAAAAAAAGTATATGAAACAACATTTAGATCTCCCACATTTATTCTAAACTTACGTAATTTTCACCAAAACTAGCATTTTATAAGGCCATGCGGCTTAGTTAGAAACTTGTTTATGAATGTGGAATCTAACTGAATTAACACTTAAAACTGGGAATCGTCTGTGATTTATGTGGAGTAAAAAGTAAAATAATATAAACTATAAACAAAATCTAAGCCCCTCGTCACACAGTGCCCGCGTTCTATCGGGGCCCCCGTGATGGTAAACAAAATACAGTTCCGCTAGCGTAGCTGCTGTAAGATTGTATAGAAGAACACATATCTTTGGTTGAGGAAACAGACTCTAAATATTTCGGACATGGTGCTCCAGTAAATGGCCTAGGGAAAGAAATTGTAGCTTCAGTTTCATGAGTTATGGAGAAAAAAAGTTTTATTGATAAAGAACATAAAAGCTATCGGTTGTGATGGCACATCAGTTAACACTGGAAAATCAAATGGTGCTATTAGACTTCCAGAAAAGTCTTCAGAACCCTCACTACAAGACGTGGTATGTTTTCTTCATTTAATGAATTACCACTCAGAAAGATAACGGTGGCTCTTAATAGACCGACTACTGGACAACATTCTTTTAGTTGACCTATTAGAGAATTCTTGCAATATTGCTAAGATCTACCAGTCATGAACTTTAAGATAATAGAACGCGTTCTACCAGAAGTTGATGTCAAAGAATTGAGTCAAAAATACTTATGGGATGTGTCTAAAGCTGTAATGTCCGGCAAATGCTCTCAAAATTCAGCAGAATGGAACCCTGCAAGCTTTGCTCATGCAAGATGGCTCATGATGGCAAACAGTTTTGAGGCTACACATCGCAACTAGTAATCCAAGTTCAGAGTTAAATAAACTAGCAGAATTTATAATAAAAGTTTATGCTCTCTACTTTTTCACAATCGAATTTCAGCATAAAATTATTCATGCATCTAAGCATTTTGTTTTAAATCATAGATTGCAGCAAGCATTTGGATACAAATCTCCAGATTGTTCTCCATTCCACATTGTAATGAAGCCATCTTGCATGGGAAAAGCTTGCAGAGTTCCTTTCTGCTAAATTTTGAGAACATTTGACAGACATTACAGCTTTAGACACATCCCATAAGTATTTTTGACTCAATTCTTTGACATCAACTTCTGGTAAAACGCGTTCTATTATCTTAAAGTTCAAGACTGGTAGATCTTAGCACTATTGCAAGAATTCTCCAATAGGTCAACTAAAAGAATTTTGTCCAGTAGTCGGCCTATCAAGAGCCACCGTAAACTTTCTAAGTGGTAATTCATTAAATGAAGGAAACATACCACGGCTTGTAGTGAGGGTACTAAAGATTTTACTGGAAGTCAAATAGCACCATTTGATTTTCCAGTGTTAACTGATGTGCCATCACAACCGATAGCTTTCATGTTCTTTATCAATAAAACCTTTTTTTCCCATAAATCGTGAAACTAAAGCTACAATTTCTTTCCCTGAGCCATTTACTGGAGCACCATGTCCGAAATATTTAGAGTCTGTTTCCTCAACCAAAGATATGTGTTCTATACAATCCTATAGCAGCTGCGCTAGCGAAGCTGTATTTCGTTTACCATGACGGGGCCCCGATAGAACGCTGGCACTGTGTGTGATAGGGGGCTTAAATTCTGTTTATAGTTTATATTATTTTACTTTTTACTTCATATAAATCACACATGATTCCCATTTCAAGTGTTAATTCAGTTAGATTCCACATTCATAAACAAGTTTCTAACCAAGCCGCATGGCCTTATAAAATGCTAGTTTTGGTAAAAATTACATAAATTTAGAATGAATGTGGGAGATCTAAATGTTGTTTAATATACTTTTTTTCAAACTCAATTTTGTCCTCTGACTTTGCTGTGTACATTTTGCAATTTGAATTATTTTTAATATCTATTCTTAATATTTAAAAAAATTTAGAAAAAACTAACATTTTTGAAGAAATTCACAAACTTTAGGCCTCGTGCGGAACACCTAAACAATTTCTGATTAGACTGAAATTTTTTGTGGAATATGTGGGTAGGTAGGGGCAACTTTTTATCAACTTAGTAAATTGAATTTCGAAAAAAAGTTTTTTTCGATACACCCTATTGCATAATGGAAGGTAAGCACATGGATGATGCATTGAAAAGAAATACAAAATGGGTTTTTGGTTTCAGTTTTTAAAAATAAAACATTTCAGCAAATTTAAAAAAAAAGATAAATGTCTACATGATGAAATTCAGTGACTTCCGTATTCGACGAAGGTAACATATGATCGGTCTAAGTAGTCGTGTTATCTACATCTCATATGCCCAAGAATTGGGAACCATTTTCATTTTAACTTGAAAAAAACAGCATTGCATCAATTGCTGATATAATCAGGCGGTTCAAAGTTTGAAGTATTGA
>JAXGGA010006257.1:0-71198 GCA_038373865.1 Uloborus plumipes
TTTGAGATCCGCCCCCCCCCCCTCCCCATGCATACCCAAGAAAAACGACCAAAAATTTTTTTATATTGTTCATTAAATTGTCTAAACTGGAGAGGGGGGTGCGAAGTTTTATCTTTCAGCAGCAAGATCATAGTTTTAAATATAGTAATCGTGGAGGAGGGGGGAGATTTGTAGAAACTTTAGTTCAAAAAACCTATTTTGAGACGGTATTTAGCGATAATAAGATAAGGTGGGGCAATTTTTGACGACGTTAGAGGAAGAGGCGCTCTTCCCAAGCAATTTTTGCAAATTGAAGTTCCGAAATCGGTATTCCAGACGATCTTCGATAATGTTAGGAAATGGGGGTTGAAGACTAGTCTCCCCGAAAGTTTCTCAAATTGAATTTATTATAAATAATTAACAAAATTGTCATAATTGATGAAGTTAAGGGAAGGGAATGGATGGGGTCGAAAAGAATCAACACCAACAAAGGAATTATGTCCCTACAGTTCGTTAATTCAGAAAGAGAAAGAAAGAGCTAGCTATGATACAAATAGTTTCAGATTGGAAAAATGATTAAAATGTACTTTTGAGAAATCTGATTTTATATTCCCTTCAGTTTTATTTTCTTTGGAAGTAAATATTGAAGAAATGAGATCGATTTTTTTTCCGTCCCGTGGTCCGTCTTGGCGATTTTGTCAAGACGGAAATCCGTCCTGAGACGGAAGGTCTTGCACCCATGGTTCTTCCTATCGTGAGCGAAACAGCTCCGATGACGTCATTACTCCGATTATGTCATCGATGCGCTCAGGAGTGGAGTGGATGACTTGTGTAGCGGCGCTTGTTCGGCATTTGTATTAAACGGAAGATGCCATGCGAAATTATACTGGAATCGACTCAAAAAAGCATTATCTGGACATTCAACATACAAGGAACAAATAATAATAATAATAATAATTAGTTTAAATGATTATTCAACGAATTCGTAGAATTTGCTTCTCCTTGCGTAGTAAGCTGGATGAATGCGTAGTTACTACGCTAAATGCCTAGTAGTTGGCAGCCCTGCAGATGATATAGTTGAGTTTTGAAATATTTAAATCTATGATGGAGTTTTAGGGGGAGTTAAATATACATATTTACCTGTAAAAGCGGCCATTTTGATCACGTCATTACAGATGGGACCTTGACCTCAAAAAGAAAAATTACATCCTTCTAAATAGCTCTTTTAAAGAGCTTTCAGATGATATATTTGAGTTTTGCAATATTTCAATCTATGATGGAGTTAAGCAGTTAAACGAACGTATTTACCTGTAAAAGCGGTCATTTGATGATGTCATCACAGGTGGGCCCTTGACCTCAGAAAGAAACATTAAATTTTTCTAAATAGATTTTTTAAAGCGCTTTCAGATAATATAGCTGAGTTTTGAAATATTTGAATCTATGATGGAGTTTTAGGGGGAGTTAAACAAACATATTTACCTGTAAAAGCGGCCATTTTGATGACGTCATTATAGGTGGGACCTTGACCTCAGAAAGAAAAATTAAATCTTTCTAAATAGCTATTTCAAAGAGCTTTCAGATGATACATTTGAGTTTTGCAATATTTCAATCTATGATGGAGTTTTAAGCAATTAAACAAACGTATTTACCTGTAAAAGCGGCCATCTTAACGACGTCATCACGGGAGTTCATGACCCCTGATCAAGTGTCTCCTGGTGGTTTTTTGTTCTTATATATGTACATAAGCTCTGTACTAAATTTCACACTGGTATCCGGAAGTGAAATATTTTGGCTGTTTTTGTCGCTAACTCCACAGATTATAAAATTGTTCTTTCAATGAAATTTTAGAAATCTATTTCTGAAAAATATTTAACAAATAAAAAAAAGGTACTACATTTGTCATAATTTGTTTGTCTAGAAGTTTTCCATGCATCAAAGTTGAGAAGTTCACACTTTTAGAAGAAATTTTTTTAAATGTAACACTTAAAAAAAAAATATCCCCCCCCCCCCCCCCATGACTTCAGCCTTGTTTTGCTAAAGTGTTTAAAAATTATTTTAATTTAATTCAGATATAAACCCTCCGAACTTTGTCATATCAATGGTATGTGCACTGCGTTGACATTCTTTTGTACAATAAAGGTCAAATGACCATGTCTACTACAGTAATAAATTAATGTTACGATATTTTAGATCTATTCATTGTCCACACACAATGTAGTTAACACTTCAGCCTTTTGTCTGTGTATGTCTTCTTTTCCAGCTGGACTGGTATTTGAGAGAGAAAAAATAGTTGCATTGAATTTTGCCCCAACCCTCGTATTAAAAACTTGCTTTAAAATGTCTTTTAAAAAGTACAATATTGCAAGAACAATTATTATAACAATTATGTTGTGTATTAAGTAAGTTATAAATATGCAATTATTTCTGAAAACAAATAAATCTGTAAGCAGTTTTTCTTAATGGGCACATATGAAACAGTCAAGGGTGTCTTGTTGGCACCACTTTGGCAAACAATGACACATATATTGATTAAATTTCAAAAGTTTCAATTCGAAGAGCAATAACTATCAGAAAGCAAAAGAAAAAAGTACATGTACTCACCTAACAAGTAATGTAGCTTCCCGTAACACTTCTGCAAATGAGTTTCCAAACTGAACAAAGCCTTTTCTTTTTCCATTTTGAACAACATCATTGGCCAAGTAAAACAGAGTTAATCTGTGACTAATTTTTGCTGTAGAAATAGAGATAATGAAGATTTAAACTAATGCATTAGTAACATTAGATTATATCACATTCACAGTTAAACAGTAACTATTGACTTAGGGTCAATCCATTTCAAATCACCCAGTCGTGTTGCTCAACATTTTTAATTTTCCTGATTCTTTTATCATGAATTACCTATGGGTACACATGAACAAAACTGCAATTGAAAAAAATTTACATGCTATATTTTTTATTTGGCAGCCATTTCAAAATGGAGATTTGGCAAATTTGATAGAAAAACAGGGTTTGCGAAAATTTTTATTGCCAAGTCGTTTTTAAAGATATCAAAATAATTTAAAAACCAGTGCGTTCAGCATAAAATTTCCTTTAAATACACTTTCTTTAAATTTCCCTATCTTGTAAGAAAGTTGGTCAAAATCTTTCTCTAAAAACTAGGAAAAAACGTAGAAATCGGTCATTTTTAAGATCATAAATTTTTATGAAGGAAGAGAGACTCATCAATATTATTTTATTTCTGCGTTTGAGTACTCATAATACTACCAGCAGCATAAGTTTTAGTCTTTATAATGAACTCCTTTTTTTTCTACGGGTCTTCAAAAATGGCGGAAAACGCGAAAATGCCAATTTTCGTAGTTCAATATCTGAAAAGGGACGGGATGAAAAAAAATGAAAATTGTATGAAATGTTCTTAATACTAATAAGAACATCTCACAAAAAAATTATGACTGAGACTCAACTTGGTTTTGAGTTATAGAGCTGCGAATTTCAACAAAAACGTTACTTTTTTAATACACTCGTGCAATGCTAAATTAGCAGCTAAGGCTTGAAATTATCTTAGCTGACAAAGTTAGACAATGCTGAAATCTATAAGTTAACAATGCACTTTTAATTTCGTCTTTTTAAAAAAAATAATCGATAGTAGTAGTAGTACTACCGTAAAATTCTTGAACTTACCCATATGTTTTATGCACTACAATGGTGTAAACTATTTACACACATTAATGTTTTTTAAATATACTTTTGTGTTCAACTCTTAACTACTCCAGCTGTAATTTTGGTTAAAGAGTTGAACAAACATGATATTTCATTGCACAGTTTATCAGTTATGTTGTGTGTTCTTCCAGAAAACGTTGTGAGTTCCAATGAAGTAACTTTACGTACTATTTTCTTTGCGGGTACCCACACAGTATCATTTTTTGACAGTTGAAAGGCAGTTTTTGGTCCAGAAGGATGAAAGAAATGCACCAAAATATCATTGTTAGCTTCACTTTTGTCTTCAACTTTTCCCATCCACCACTTCTCATCGTATATACAGGCAACAAAGTCATTATTTGGGAATGACGACGCATTTGTAAATAGTATTGTAGTCTGATGATCATCAAAGCTCAAGATTGTGGAAGCAACAAAGCACCTGATTTGAATGTTATTTAAGGGAACATATCTGTGATAACCTCTTGTACCTTTCACTATTAAACAACATATATGTATGTTTCTTCAGCTGTAATTGAGCAAATGGAAAACACACTGACTAAAAGATTTGAATATTGTTTAACGGTGAAAGATACAAGGTTATCACAGATATGTTCCCTTAAATAACAGTCAAATCAGGTGCTTTGTTACTTCCACAGGCTTGAGCTTTGATGATCATCAGACTTCAATACTACTTATAAATGTGTCGTCATTCACAAATAATGACTTTGTTGCCTGTATATACGATGAGAAGTGGTGCATGGGAAAAGTTGAAGACAAAAGTGAAGCTAACAATGATATTTTGGTGCATTTCTTTCATCCTTCTGGACCAAAAACTGCCTTTCAACTGTCAAAAAATGATACTGTGTGGGTACCCGCAAAGAAAATAGTACGTAAAGTTACTTCATTGGAACTCACAACGTTTTCTGGAAGAACACACAACATAACTGATAAACTGTGCAATGAAATATCATGTTTGTTCAACTCTTTAACCAAAATTACAGCTGGAGTAGTTAAGAGTTGAACACAAAAGTATATTTAAAAAACATTAATGTGTGTAAATAGTTTACACCATTGTAGTGCATAAAACATATGGGTAAGTTCAAGAATTTTACGGTAGTACTACTACTACTATCGATTATTTTTTTTAAAAAGACGAAATTAAAAGTGCATTGTTAACTTATAGATTTCAGCATTGTCTAACTTTGTCAGCTAAGATAATTTCAAGCCTTAGCTGCTAATTTAGCATTGCACGAGTGTATTAAAAAAGTAATGTTTTTGTTGAAATTCGCAGCTCTATAACTCAAAACCAAGTTGAGTCTCAGTCATAATTTTTTTGTGAGATGTTCTTATTAGTATTAAGAACATTTCATACAATTTTCATTTTTTTTCATTCAGTCCCTTTTCAGATTTTGACCTACAAAAATTGGCATTTTCGCGTTTTCCGCCATTTTTGAAGACCCGTAGAAAAAAAAGGAGTTCACTATAAAGACTAAAACTTATGCTGCTGGTAGTATTATGAGTACTCAAACGCAGAAATAAAATAATATTGATGAGTCTCTCTTCCTTCATAAAAATTTATGATCTTAAAAATGACCAATTTCTACGTTTTTTCCTAGTTTTTAGAGAAAGATTTTGACCAACTTTCTTACAAGATAGGGAAATTTAAAGAAAGTGTATTTAAAGGAAATTTTATGCTGAACACACTGGTTTTTAAATTATTTTGATACCTTTAAAAACGACTTGGCAATAAAATTTTTCGCAAACCCTGTTTTTCTATCAAATTTGCCAAATCGCCATTTTGAAATGGCTGCCAAATAAAAAATATAGCATGTAATTTTTTTTTTCAATTGCAGTTTTGTTCATGTGTACCCACATCACTACCCACACACACACGAAAAATAAAAAAATAATAATAAGTAGTCTTCTAATACGAGCAACATCAAACTTTATTGACTCTCAACTAAAAGCAAATATATACAGAAAAAATACTTAAGAATAATAGTTGAAGCCTTTAAGAATTTTCGGACATGAAATAAGAATTCTAATTGCTTTGAAAATATTTGGATGAGGTTTAAAACTTTAGTTTTCCCAGATAAGAGCATGTTTGTCAATAAATATTTAGTAGCTAATTTATTAATTTCAAAAGAAACTTTCTACAACAAGAACATAAAACTAAACACAAATAGAAACTTATAAATGTTAACATTATCTAACAAAGCAGCTGGAATATTTCTTTGGTTTCAATTTCCAAAACATAGAATCATTCAGGAAAAGTACCACTGATTATATGTACATTGTACAATACAGTAAAGCATCATTTAGTCTTTCAAAGAACTGACCTGAAATGACTTAAAAGTGAAAGCAATGTATAATTGAAACATGAACATTGGTTTTGTACAAGTTAAACCCTATGAATGTTAATTTAAGCAAATATGAGTTTTAAGGTTCCGATAAAGTTATTGTACAGACAGCCTCGATCATTCAAATACGTTTAAAACAAATCATCACAAAGACAACCTACAATTCTAATCAGCACCCTATAGTGTGTCACTAAACAACTTAGGGTATGTGTATTGTTCTTCAGATGTGACAAACCAATTTTAAAGATCCATTAGAATTTGTTTAAACGAGGTTCAATTGTATAGGTACTACAATCTTTGTACAATAGTTTTTTACTAAAAACATAAATTTTTTTAAGCATAATCTCTAACTAACAAATACTTTGTGTATATCTTTAGTATTAATGTAATTATATCACTACTATGTTGCACTTACATTAGGGCAATTAACTAAAAACATTTTTTATGTGAAAGCGGCACAGGGTATCAGGCCTCTTAGCTGGGGACATATGAATGACTTTTGAATGAACGTTGGCAACAGGACTGGACAGAGATGGATTGGGTGTGGTCAGCTGAAGAAATGAGTTGGTGGATAGATATAGATAGTGCTTGTAATTGTTAAAATATGCGTTGTTTTTTATGTGCGTTTTTCTGAAGTTTGAGTACGAATAAAATTATTCTCTAATTGACTATGCAGTCAATGTGTGTGAACAATGCAGCTCCCAACTACATCAAAGAGAAACTTTAGCTCAATACTGCCTCAGATACAGTGTTGGCACCGGGTAAAATCAAGTTTACTGTATAAATGATGCAGCTTTGAAGTAAAATGGCTAGGAATAAATCAGGACTTAATAAAATTACATATAAATCTAAAAGATTAATAATCGAAAGATGGAAAACTAATGCTTCACTGTACATATAGAAAAACTTATGCTTCAAAAATAATTTTGTTTCTGGAATGTAATAAACATTAAAGAGAGGAGCTTGATGGTTGTAATGTGAAATTGTAGTCCCAAATATTACCAAAAAAATACAGTTGAATAAACAACTTCAGATTTCGAGCGTCCAAACGCTTTTTTCTTCCCTTACCTCTCTGTAATACTTTCATCCAAGCAGCAACAATTTTTTGATGATGAGCTTTATGATGCAACAGCCACAAAGACAAAGTCTGTATTGAATCCTGCGTGTTTGTGGCACCTTGAAATTTTTTCTCCAAATTTTCTTCAGATACTGAGCTAGACATATTGATGTTTCTTCAAAACGCAGCTTCAGTGCAACCAAAATAAATTGTTCAATCCAAAGTGGACATTCATTCGAACCTGTAAAAAAGAAAATTTAGATGGTAAAGTCATGTTTCAGATTGAAACAGTTTCATGTGAACTATTTTCAATCTGAAACATGTTTCAGATTGAAAATAGTTTAGAGCTTTAACTAAATTCAAGATTTTTTTTTACAGTAGCGATATACGTTAGATCCGAGAATTCATATGTTAGATACAGAAGAAATCTTCGTAACGCCACAATATATTAGTTTTCTTTGTAGCATTTTGTTTTCATCTTCAAGAAAAATTCCATATCCCTAAATTTTGACATTAGCTTTTAATTTAAAATTTATTTAAACACAGTTAACATTGCCAGGGAGGAGCAGGATAACTTTTTCCACTCCCCCCCCTCCTAACAATATTTTAATAAGACTGTGATTGAGGCAATTCCAGACACAAAATATTTGCTTTTACATCATGTTAAAACATCATACTGTCATACCTTTCTGACGACTCCAAGATTATTTTTTTTTATTGAATTTCACATGAGTTGGTAAAATATTTTCACTCTTAATATGACTCTCGAAAAGAGAAAAAAATCAAATAAGGCAGATGATTTTAAGAAAGAACTCACTTTTTTGAGTCCATACCCCCGGTTTTATTTATAGTCAGTGGGACCTCCGGTTGTTTTTATTTTTTTTTAACTTCACGTAAAAATAATTTTGTCAACATAGCTTGTTTTAAAATACAAAAAAAAAAAAAAAAATGATATGAATAGTTAAATGTTTCTCTTAAAGATTGATCGAGTAAATTATAAATTTTAACAGCAACAAATATAATGACCAACTATATTATAAAAATCTAATGATGTCGCAGCAGCTGAATTTTGAACTTGTTATCATACATACTCCAATTGAAAATAATCGAAGCTCGACATTTCAAGAATAGCATATTTAGGTTTGCACGCAAAACATATTGAAACAGCATTTCAAAATAAATAAAATGCATACAATTTGAGCTTACTAGCCAACTTTTAGACATGGGCATCCGTAAAACTCTCATTCAATTAAAAATTTGCTCAAATTTAATTAAAAACAAACAAAATAAAGAATGATTTAACAAAAAAATGAATTATCTAGCTTGATTCAAACTGGGATGCAACTGGGTTGAAATTTCCGAGAGGGCAATATGCCGAACGTGCAATACTCTGCTATGGAATATGAGATAGAAGAAAAGTTAAAAATAATGGCAAGCACAAAATGAGCAATGACATTGCAGTAAAATCATGCAGAAATCCAGAACAGGAGAATTTTACAAAGGTGGAAGTAAATGGATATTGAAATGTTGTAAACAGCTAACACAGGTGTAAAAGCATAAAACAACTAAAATGCATAAATTTTACACCTAATCGGTAAAAGCTGGCAAGTTTCAATATCAATGAGTCAGGGTTCGCGTTTACCCGCTATAGCGGGTTTTTTACGCAAATTCTTGTAGAACGGACGCAACATTCACGCCGTTTCGGGTCCCTGGGACCCAAAAATAATAGTTTATGCCAGGAGAAAAAAAATCCGATCAAAAAGTAATTTCGGACCCGTGTGAATCGAAAAACTCCAGAAAACTAGTGCTGATTTCATGCTGTATATAGTTGAACTTTTACAATCATAAAAGGAGGGGAAAGAATAAAAGAAACCCAATCATCCTTATCTGCTAACTCAATGACCCCCTATTGTGTTGGCCAGGCAATCCTAGTTCTAAGAACGGGGTCGGACTGGGTTGTCCCATTGTCCTCCCATTCTTTTCTTAGAATTGAATAGTAAACATCGTGCAGGTACGAAATTTTCATAGTATTTTAGATCTTTTTTGTCCGTTTTTCGTTAGCACGTGGAAAATAGGCTTAGTGAATTTTGGCACATTTTTACTGATTGAGCAGCTATCTTTTAGCATCCGTTTCTGGTTAGTTTTTTTTTTTTTTTTTTTTATTTCCTAAATAGTCCCTAGTGCAAAGCCTACAGAGCTAAAATACAATGGTATTTTTCCCCTTGTCTTATTCCCCCCCCCCCCCGAAAAAAAAACGGCAATTGAAACATATTTTCTGCTTGAAATTTAACTATGATTTTCCTCCGCAGAACATTTAGTTTCATTTTGCTTAGCATGTTTTACTTTATCTTTCTGATTTGTTTACAGATTTTTTCAATAAACTAATCAACATAATTAAAAATATTCTTAAGACATAATTGTGCTTTCCCAACCACAAAGAGTTTTTTTTTAAACCTTTACACAAAAAAATCAAATGCTGATTATAAGTCTTAGGAAATAACAGAAGATTACAATCATGGATTTATCCTTGTTTTTATTTATTGCCAGAAAAACTTGCTTCTTTGATTACAGCTTCTTGTGTCATTGTGTTTGACAGTACTTACATCTAGGAATACATCGATGTCATGAATTCAAACATGTCCAATACTAGGAATTCAAATAAAAACCTTTTTATTTTGTGTCTTAATACGTCTAATATTAAACCCATGTTAAAAAAAATTAAAGGTGAAAATCTAAGTTATCTTCTTGTGGCATCATTGATTTTTTATGCATCAAATTTTGCGAAAAGTTGTCAATTTAGTACATGAAATCAATGGATTATTGTGCATTTTCAGATCAATTTTAAACAAATGTTTTTTCTAACATTAGTTTGCTGTGCCTAGTTACAAAAAAAATAATGACAGTTAAATTATACCTGCTAATTTTAAATTTTATTAATTTTTTAGTAAGTTTTAGTTATTTATTTTTTGCGAAGAGTAGAAATAAGCAACATATTGTACAATTTTCTACATATTATCTCCAAATGGAGTGCATAATAGGCTGTGTCCTCCACCCCTTCTGAAGTGACCCTCAACATAATCAATCTTTTGTAGCCTGCTGTTTCAAAAAGGTTGTGCATCCCTGCCGTCAATATCATTAAACAGTCCTCTTTCAAGAAAAGTTCGGAAGTTGCAATGGAAAAAGCAAATTGAAAAAGAAATGAGGACAGTATACTGGCTTGCCAAAGAGCTACAGGAACAAATTTTTGTCTCTAATTGAATTGAATTAATATTGATCTCAGAAACTAAAGGAAAAACTCCTTTATTAGTATAATTTAATCATTCACCAAGCTCACTTGTTTTCCATTCAGAAGTGTGCACACAATTAATAAATTTTTTCCTGAGGAAACATATATGCAATGCATTTACAACATTTGTAATTTAATAATAATGTTATTTTATTCAAATCTTTCGGGACTCAATTTTTTCATCAAAGGACTCACTTTTTTTTCATTAATGGGTCCATGGGACCCAGGTAGCAAATAGGTCAGCGCGAACACTGATGAGTGTAAATTTAAAATATATACAGTCAATTCGCGATAACTCGAAGTCCGATAACTCGAATATTACTATAACTCGAATTTCTTATTAGGTCCCGACCCTTTGTCTTCAATTCCATGTTAATTTTTCTCCATATCTCGAAGTTTACTTCCCTTAACTCGAAGTTTTTTTGAGGTGGCTAACCATTTGATAGTTAACAAGCAGAAAAAAACTTTCAAGTAAGGGCATGAACTTACATTTGTTCATCTCTTGTGATTCATTCAGGTTAAACCTGAAGTCAAAAGAAGATCTGTTGAAGCAATATGCAATAAAGAAACAGCACCTGTGGTGGCTCTTGCTGTATTGTTTGCACTTATTGCTTCTATAAGGAATTTAATTTCCAAAAGTTGTTTTAAATTTGAAACAAATAACTTTTAAAGCAGTTGATCAAGAAAATTTCTTTAATATGAATTTAAGAAATGTGATTAAAACACTGAGGTTTGCAGCGAAGAGTACCTACAAACCATGGAGGAAAATGAATATGCTGCCAAGGAAAAGCGATGTGTGAAAAAGCTGTGATATTTACCGTTTTTTAACTTAGAAAACTGCTCAATGCAGCATAAAATGACGGATTATCCCACAAGAATGAAATATGTATAAAAATTAAGATTTCTTTTTCTTTTTTTCTTAACGTTTTAATTCAAGTAGTGTACATTTTAATTGATTAATCTTGTTAGAAATCTATATATTAATTGAATATTCCAAGTTTTTGTTATTAATATGTTGGAAATCGAAACTAATGATAAGTCGAACTTCCGATAAGTCCAAGTTTTTTTTCGATCCCTTCAAATTCGAGCTATCGAGAATTGACTGTATTTGTTGTAAAAAGCTTTAAATTTGAGATATGTGTTAGCTCCCACATTTGGAGAACAAAAAAAGGAACACAAAGATTGATATAATAGAATAGAGATTTTGATACGAAAAAATGTTCTAAAGAGCGGGATATTCCAATATACGGGATCAAAATAATTACAATGATTCAGTACATTGAAAATGTATTATATTACGGGGGACATTTTTTCAATCGATATTCAAAAAAGCGGGCTCAGCTGTACTTACTGACTCAATACAACAATATTAATTTTACGAAATTTATTGCAAAATACATATTTTCTAAACATAAAGGTAAAATTTCAGCATTTAGTTTTGGAATGCACAAACTGATTAATTTACCTGCTTAATGGCTATAATCATTGTTCAAGTACAAGTCAGTACCATACTCTTCTTTTTTACTTCATTAAAGTGACTACATCTACCTATTGAAAATTCATTTAAAATATACATTTTAATTAAGATTTAAAATAATGGGTAAAAATTCAACATTATAAGGTAATTTGAAATCAATTGAACATCAAAAATCTAAGAGTCATTCCAAATAAATCATCTATTTACAGCACGATTTGGCAGTCAAATTTGGTAGATTTTAATGTGTTCTCTCCTTTGACATACAAGCAATTGTTTTATCTCTTTATATTTAAAATTTTCTCAAAAAATTCTAATTCAACACAACCATACACTCGGGTGGGTCGAAAAAGACTTTTTTTTATTTCGATGTTGGGTAGTGTGGAAAAGGTGCCATTAGAAGAGCAAAGAGAACATAAAAAATTTGAAAGTTTTTGGTCAATTACTTTATCTGCTGCAATTGCATTGAAGTTTGGAAAAAATGCAATTTTTGGAGAATTTTCGAAAACTATTAACAAAAAATTTTTGATAATGGGTAGGGTGGAAAAGGGGCCATTGGGGGACATAAAATTCCCATGAAAAAATTTAAGATCTGTGGCATAATATTTTCCTCTGTTAAAACAATTATTTATTAAAACATCTGTTAACACAATTATAGCAAAAATAACATGAAACGATCAATTCACTGTTTAACTTTTAAACTCATTTAATTTTGCTTAAAAAAAAATTAAATAATGACCTGAACAAAACTAAAGAGAATTTTCAGTTGTTTGCCTAACAAAGAATAATTAGCTTGAAAAATGAATAAAATTCTATTCAAAATGAATGCATTTTTCAAAATGAAAGCATCACAAGTATAAAAACAGTAGATAAAATAATTAATTAAAGTCAAATAATTTCAGAATTACAATTTATCAGGTCTATATGATGAATGTTATTAATAATCAAAGACATATTCGCAAAAATAGGAGGAAACAATACGGAAGTAGGGAGATGTAACAAAACGGACAATATCAGACTGACAATATTAACAGACGAAAAAATACATTAATTCCTGCTTATAATCAGAACACCAACCTTGTAAGCATCAAAAAAAAAAAAAAATCCAGATAGTTTTCTACCAAAATAAGGTCAAAGCATTGCACCAAAGACGCTAGATGGCAATAATTTTAAAAAGTTGGTAACTCTATCAAGCAATTACATTTTTTCTCTAACAGAAGCCATCTGTTTGCAGTTGTAAGTTCAATTCGCTCATATGTGCTATTATTATTTTTTTTTCAAGTCATGAGTAGGGAGAAAAATCCTTACTCTGCATTTTTAGAGAAATCTATAGCAGTAACATTGCAGCTAACCATTTTGAATTACATATGATAAAACAAACAGACAGAATTATTTTAAAAAAAACAACTGACTTATAGGTTGTTAATTTCTTTAAAAGAAACCAACAAAACGTGCTACATTTGACTACTTTGAAGATTTATCGCTTGGTAGGCCATCACAGGCAGTAAGGCAGAAAGTGTGCCGAATTTTTCCTTTTTTGCAAAATTAATGGATTTGTGCCATAAGCAAGTAACTATAGCTGAAAACTGGGAAATTTGGTTAGTAGCCAGTGGCCAGTGGACTCAATTATATTAGTCTCCACTTTTTAAAGTTAGTCGCCACTTTTTAAAACTGAAACTAACGAAGCACTGTTAATACGTTTTACATGTTTTTAAATGGGTTCCAGAAGCGTTCATGCATATTGATGTAAACCAACAGATTGTATATTTATTTGTATGTTTCCTTTATACAGTCCCTTTAAAATCGTATAAACGGTGCTTCACTTATGTTTCAAATTTTTATGAATAACGAAAAAAAGTATCAGAATATCGCTCACGTAAGAAAGGTGATACAACTCAAAAGCACAAAATTTTACAGAAGAGACAGAAAAGAATTTAAACTTTAAGTACAGCCTAAAACAAGGAAAAGTTCAGTTTTAGAGCATTAGTAACTGATTTTGCAAACCACAGGGACCCTTATGATTTGTACTCGCTTCGGCAGTACATATACTAAAATTGGAACGATACAGAGAAGATTAGCATGGCCCCTGCGCAAGGATGACACGCAAAATCGTGAAGCGTTCCACATTTTTTTGAGGGAACACGGCAGGATACTGTTTTGGATCTTGTTTTCTGCAATGTTGAAGGTTCTGTACAGGCATTATGTGTAGGGGAGCATATTGGGGATAGTGACCACAACAGCATTAGGTTTGGGATTAAGTTTGATATGCACAAAGACAAAAATTTTAGGTTTGTACCTAATTTCAGAAATACTGATTTTGTCGCACTCAGGCAGAGTTTGAAAGAGGTTTTTTCATCAGGTTTGGACAATAGCGATGTAAATTTGCAGTGGACAGAGTTTAAGGAAAAACTAGCAAAAACAGTTGGAGATTTTGTTCCTTTTAGGAGAAAAGGGGTAAACACAAAAATTTGGCCCATGTGGTTCACTAGGGAAACTAAGGATGCTCTAAACCGTAAGCAAGCTGCTTTTCGTCGATTAAAAGAAACTGGTCACAGCGCAGACAGGCTACAGTATTGTGAGGCTAGGCGTAGTTTTAAGTATTTGGTACGGTTTCAGAAAAGAGAATTGGAACAAAAGCTGGCAGATAATATTGACAGGAATCCAAAGGAGTTTTTTGCATACGCAAATTCTGGGAAAGTTCGAAATAGTCAAATTGGGCCACTAGTAGATGAGCATGGAAATTTAATTCAGAATGATGGTGATATAGCAAATGTTCTAAATGACTTTTTTTCCAGTGTTTTTAACGATAACTGTATCTCAACAGTTGACACAAGCAAGACACAAGCTACTACACAGCTTGAGGACTTTGTATTTTCCAGGGAGGACGTATTACTTTATTTGAAAAAAATTAAAACCACAAAAGCTCCGGGACCAGATAATATTTATCCAAAAATTCTAGTAGAATGTGCAGAGGAATTAGTTGACGCTATAGTTAATATATTCAATGCTTCGTATAACTCAGGGATAGTGCCAGAGGACTGGAAACTAGCTAACATTACACCACTCTTCAAGAAAGGGTCTAGAGGTAATGCAGGAAATTATAGGCCTGTGAGTCTGACTTCAGTGGTATGTAAAATTTTTGAAACATTGATCAAAATTAAGATTATGAATTTCTTAGAAAATAATGGGCTGTTGAGTAGTTTGCAGTATGGTTTCAGAAAAGGTAAATCGTGTGCTACTAATTTATTACATTTCTACGACAAGGTTACCTTGGCTTTAGATAGCAAAAAATGCGTAGATGTTGTTTACATAGATTTTCAAAAAGCTTTCGATAAGGTACCGCATGTAGCACTACTCAGTAAATTAGCTGGTATAGGGGTAGGAGGTAAAATTCTAGTTTGGGTTAGGAATTGGCTGACAGGAAGGAAACAAAGAGTAGTTGTTAGGGGTAACTATTCTAAATGGAGTGAGGTTTTAAGTGGGGTTCCCCAAGGATCAGTTTTAGGTCCCCTTTTGTTTATTATTTTTATGAATGACATTCATGAAAATGTTTCTGGAAACATGAATTGTTTTGCCGATGATGTCAAACTTATGGGGGTTGTAGAAAATGACGAACAAATAAATCAGCTGCAACAGGATTTGGATCATATTACTAAATGGGCAGACAAGTGGGGTATGGCAGTTAATGTTGGGAAATGTCAAGTGCTGCATTTCGGTCATGGAAATAAGCATACAAGCTATTATTTACAGGGTTCAGTCATTAGTAGGGCAGATAATGTTATGGATCTAGGTGTCTTAATAAATCAGGATTTCAAGTCTAGTCAACAGTGCAGCATAGCTAGTAACAAAGCCAATAGGATGCTTGGGTTTATTAATAGATCTATTTCAAACAAATCTAAGAAGGTTCTTCTGCCTCTATATAGAAGTTTGGTAAGACCTCATTTGGAGTATGCTGTTCAGTTTTGGTCTCCTTATCTGAAGAAAGACATTAATTTATTGGAAAGGGTACAAAGAAGGGCTACAAGGTTAGTAAATGGGTTTTCTAATTTAGACTATGATTCCAGACTTAGAATGCTTAATATGTATAGTCTTGAGCGAAGGAGAGCCAGAGGGGACATGATTCAGTTGTTTAAATTTATTAAAATGAATGATGTTACGGGGTTAGATTTTCGCACGGAAAGCAGGACAAGGGGTCATTGTTTTAAGCTGTTTAAATCTCAGGCTAATCTTGAAATTCGAAAAAATTACTATTTTAGCAGGGTAGTGGGAACTTGGAACAGCTTACCGGAAGAGGCGGTAAAGAGCAATGGAGTAGATGGCTTTAAGAGGGCCATTGATCTTCATTGGGGTCTTTAATTTGACTAGGACCAGCCAAGTTGGGCCCAGAGCCTGCTGCTGGTCGCCACATTTGTATTTGTATTTGTATTTTTTTTTTTTGTAAACAACATCTCAAACTGTTATATATTTCTAAATGAACCGCAAAATTTACCCATTTGCTCAGTCATAAATAAGATCAAGTCAAAAGTAATTAACCAGTTTCATACTCTATTCATAATACTTAACTAGCATTTTATATAGAACAAAAATGCATACCCTATATACTCGCGTATAAGTCGAAAAATTTAGTCCAAAAAATGAAGTTGAAAGTTAGGGGGTCGACTTATACGCGGGCCAGAATTTCCGAAAATTTTTCCCGAACAACTTTTGGAAAAAAAAAACACTACTCAAAAACGAGGAGATTTTTCAGATTCAGTCCAACTATTTTAAACAGACGCTAAGGAAGTAAATACTCATACATTCTACTGTATTTTTGCATGGTTTGATTGTGAAATAAAGAATAAATATTTACAATAAACGACCGATGTCGTAAAAAGTGCGGGAATTGCGAATTCGCGAATTTTCCGATTGATGGTGTTTATCCTTTTGAAACAGAATGTAATACGGCTACATCGCAAAATTTATTGATAATAATAATGCAAAATAAAAGCAACAAATAGCAAAAATCGTCGCTGCAAAATCGAACCCTTACAAAAACCGCGATCGTAAAATCGAACCCTTTACAAAAATCGCGATCGCAAAAATGAACTCTTTTTGTAAAAAAGAATAATAATCGGGTTATTTTCAACACAAGAAAGCTCACTGCATTCCATTTTCCTTCTTTTTAAAACGCTTATACATTTAAAAATCGCGGTAAAACGTTCCCGGATCGGTCCCGTTTTACAAAAATCGAGATCGCAAAAATGAACCCTTTTGGTGAAAAGGAATGACAATCGTGCTGTTTTTAACACAATAATGTTCCAGTGCATTTCAATTTCCTTCTTTTCAAAACATTTATATTTAAAAATCGCGGCAAAAGGTTCCCGATCATTTCAGAAAGTGCGGTCTCGACTTATACGCGGGTTTTCGATTTTTTCCCGATTTTCCTTAAAAAAGTAGGGGGGTCGACTTATACGCGAGATCGACCTATACGCGAGTATATACGGTAGTTATACGTATCTTCTCTCTATATATATTTGCTGATTTTCTGACTAAAAGAATGTCTTTTATAATGATGAGTTTTAGTTAACAACTGGAAACATTTAAAAATAGAGTAATAAATAATGCTAAAAACAAGAAACCAGAGTTAAATTGTTTATTTAAACACATCATGTTACTTGATTAAAATAGTATTATAAGTTTCAATTATTTATATATGCTCTGAAAAAGAAAAAGGTGTTTAAATTTGTATTGAGATTTAATTGATCTTATTAAAACTGTTTAAAAATATATAACATTTTAACGAAAACGATGTTATTTTAAGTGACTCCTCTTCAATTTTGCGTTTTCCCCCACGTGATCGCTGAGCAGCCATTCCAAAGCAGGTGGCACGTGCAGGGTTCAAAGTTCAAAGTGCAAATGACGAATGGCGGTTCCTGTTGTGGCTCAATTTCTCCCTCTAGCGATGGGGAAAAGAGGTGGGGAAAGAAATACATGGAAGTAGCGCGGAACAGGAGGGGGGAAATATGGTTCGATTGGGAATGTTTAGAGTGACTGAGCAAGAGTGGCGACCAAGGGTGGCGATCGATGCCACATTTTTTAATCGCCACTTTTGCAACTTTAATCGCCACGTGGCGAGTGGCGACCGCTAATTTTCAGCTATACAAGTAACTTCCTTCCTTCCGTAACTTCAGAAAAGGTTTCGAAAATTATGGGCTTTTTACAAGAAATTACCCATGCGCTATTTTGATTTTAGCTGATATTTTTCAGAGAATAATTTGTGATAGGTCCGATTTGCTTGCTCGGAATTTTGTGAAGATCGGATTTTAGTGAAAGGTCCGTAAACAGACCCGAATGTTCTCTGGCTAAACCCCTGTACTGTTGTCACTAAAACATTTCCACTCTTTATTTATTGAAATTTGAGAATCTTTGTTATTTTCCTTTTGACTAAAATACTGATTTTTGTGGTATATTTTTGAAAAGCTTTTGATTTTGTATTTTAATGATAATCCTGTTGGTGCTAAAAGAGCATCACTATGAATGATATATGACGTCAGTCGACATACATCAAATTCTTAGCAACTCTCTTTTGGCGCCAGCAGGAAAAAGTCGCCAAGAGGGGATTGACATTAGTTCCCAATAATGATTAATAAAATAGCTAATCTCTGGTTAGAACCAAAAAAGTTGAAATCAAACTCAGGCAGGAACCAGGGGTGATTGTGAGTTCATAAAAAAATACCTGAACGTTCTAAAGAGAAAATGTGTGAGTGCGCCCTCCCCCCCCCCCCCACAAGTTGTTTTTTTTTTTTTTAACCAAAGCCCCTATTACTTAAGCATGTAATTTTATAAAAAAACATATATAATATATAATTGCCTTTCATAAACAATCAAAAGACACATTTCATATATTCAAATAGTTTTTAGTCAAAATATTGTTCTTGCATTTAATTTTAAATTGTAATGAGTAATAACGTTCTACTCTTCAGCTGGTGTAGCACAAATTATCGCCACAAAATATTTTAAGGAGAAAGTACAAGTCTAACAGAATTACTGTTTGTTGTGTGAAAATATTTATAAAGTAATTAAAGTTGCATTTGTTACTGAAAATATGGAAAAGAATTTATCTAGATGCAGTAACTATAAATCTCCGAATTGACTCAATAGTTAAAGAGTCAGAGATTTAATATTTATTAATACTGAAAAGAAATACTATTTAAAGATATTATATATGTGTTAAAAAACTTAAATAGTTCAAACAAAAATAAAACTCAGGCAAAGATTCAGCATTTAGTTTTTGACATTTGACTCTCTTAAAGAGCATGGAATTTTGTTTAAAACTTTTATTTTAATGATTTAGTTAAAATGAAAAGAAATGTTATTTGTTCACCTTTCAACAAGGAATAGCAAGCATCGAAACTAAGAAATATCTGATTCTGGGGCATTTCACAGTATTTAGCTGTTACGGACTCTACACTTCAGAGATATGAGTTTTAGTCTCCTACTCATGATTAGTGCAAATATTGAAACTAAACTTTTTGTAAGTTTATGGTCCTATGTGTACTTATCACAAAACATTGAAAAAACTTTGGATTCATTTTTAATTTCTGAAAATATAGGAGTATGTATAGCATGTTACGGACTCTACGCACAAAAGACAAGGAAATTTTTGCTGAAACAAACTTCAAATTTTCTGTGAAAGTAACATCTATTCCTACCTAATGAAGCTTTTTTATTATGTCTCAGTTTATCTACAATGCATTTACAAACCAAAATAATAATTAAAGAATCAAAAAATATTTTTTAAGGAATTATTTATTAAAGAACTACCCATTTAAGAGCATGTTACAGACTCTACATATTTGTCACGTTTGAGTATTGTTTAAATTTTGGTACTAGAAGCTAAACAACAACAACACAATATTATTGTTCAATAGTTTTAACGATAAAATCAACTGTCATGGCTTTTTTTCCATCATACGCAAAAAAAAAAAAAAAATGTGCTGAGGAATCAAGAGGTAGAACTCCTGGTAGAACAGACATGTCAATTTCTTCATAGTTTGCTTTTTGCATTGTCTTCAATTTATTTCTAAAAAACAAGGTACCCATTCGAATTTCACAAGCGATTTTCTTTTTAGGTGTAGAATCTTGAATTAGTTGAGAAGATCGGTACTAACTCTTGTCGATAAATCAAGATTTCCCGATAACAGCAGGATATTTAAGAGGGACATTTTGATGGGCAGGGAGGAATGTTTTTTAGCCAAAACTTTTAAAATTGCATTTTTCAAGGTAGTTTAAATTTTGAGTTAATTCATTTAAAAAATTAAAGTATTTTAATATGTACCAAAATCAACAGATTCAGTATATAGTATTTTATCTGATGACAAATTTTGCCGCAGTAATTTTGGAATAAAAAGTTTATTATATAATCAACTTATGTTTATTTTCTTATAAAGTTACTTGAGAATACTCTTTTCTGCTAATTTTTTTAATTAAATTTTAGAAATTAAAGACAATAAAGCTTGGATGGCATTAGTCAGTTTTTTTTTTATGAGGGGGGGGGCGTATGACTCTCCTATCCATTTACATCCTTAAAGGGACCAAACATAGTCTAAAGCTATGTTTTAGAGCTTATATTTCAGAATGTTTGCACCAGTCCCCTAATTTATGCCCAAAAATTACTTATCCCCCTTCCCTTTTTGGGAATGATCCCCCCTCCCCCCACAAATAAAAAAAAAAATAAAAAAAAAGATAGAATGTGGATCTGCCCTTGGATGGGATAGGTACTCTTAATGTGAAAAGATGGACAAAAGGTTTTTGTTGTGTAAAATAATCAAGACTTATATCAGCAGTTTTCATTTTTTGAATATAGATTTTTTTAGCTTAACAAATGTAACTCATTCAAAAGGTAAACTGTCAAAATCAAGAAACTAGTGATTTTTTTTATTATTGAAGTTTAATTTTGATACCAAATTGCTTAAACATAGATTTTGAACTTAAATTAAGCAAAAAAAATCTAAAGAATTGCTCCTAATTGTGCTCTTTTGTGTAAAAAGCCTCTAAGTCATGAAAAGAGGACCTTAAATGAATTGTTCCTTCAAACCTGCATCATTTTTAAACCAAAAGGTTGGTCCAGAACCAAAATATAAAACTTATGGAATACTGAGTCGTTCTACAAAACGGCTGCTGCTATTTTTTCTTGTATGTGACAGCTCATATATTTCTTTAAAAAGAAGTCATTTTAAAATAATGAGCAAATCATTCTAAATGGAGTGAGGTTTTAAGTGGGGTTCCCCAAGGATCAGTTTTAGGTCCACTTTTGTTTATTATTTTTATGAATGATATTCATGAAAATGTTTCTGGAAACATGAATTGTTTTGCTGATGATGTCAAAGTTATGGGGGTTGTAGAAAATGATGAACAAGTAAATCAGCTGCAAGAGGATTTGGATCATATTACTAAGTGGGCAGACAAGTGGGGCATGGCAGTAAATGTTGGGAAATGTCAAGTGCTGCATTTCGGTCATGGAAATAAGCATACAAGCTATTATTTACAGGGTTCAGTCATTAGTAGGGCAGATAATGTTATGGATCTAGGTGTCCTAATAAATCAGGATTTCAAGTCTAGTCAACAGTGCAGCATAGCTAGTAACAAAGCCAATAGGATGCTTGGGTTTATTAATAGATCTATTTCAAACAAATCTAAGAAGGTTCTTCTGCCTCTATATAGAAGTTTGGTAAGACCTCATTTGGAGTATGCTGTTCAGTTTTGGTCTCCTTATCTGAAGAAAGACATCAATTTATTGGTAAGGGTACAAAGAAGGGCTACAAGGTTAGTAAATGGGTTTTCTAATTTAGACTATGATTCCAGACTTAGAATGCTTAATATGTATAGTCTTGAGCGAAGGAGAGCCAGAGGGGACATGATTCAGTTGTTTAAATTTATTAAAATGAATGATGTTACGGGGTTAGATTTTCGCACGGAAAGCAGGACAAGGGGTCATTGTTTTAAGCTGTTTAAATCTCAGGCTAATCTTGAAATTCGAAAAAATTACTATTTTAGCAGGGTAGTGGGAACTTGGAACAGCTTACCGGAAGAGGCGGTAAAGAGCAATGGAGTAGATGGCTTTAAGAGGGCCATTGATCTTCATTGGGGTCTTTAATTTGACTAGGACCAGCCAAGTTGGGCCCAAAGCCTGCTGCTGGTCGCCACATTTGTATTTGTATTTGTATTTTTTTTTTTTTGTAAACAACATCTCAAACTGTTATATATTTCTAAATGAACCGCAAAATTTACCCATTTGCTCAGTCATAAATAAGATCAAGTCAAAAGTAATTAACCAGTTTCATACTCTATTCATAATACTTAACTAGCATTTTATATAGAACAAAAATGCATACCCTATTTACTCGCGTATAAGTCGAAAAATTTAGTCCAAAAAATGAAGTTGAAAGTTAGGGGGTCGACTTATACGCGGGCCAGAATTTCCGAAAAATTTTTCCGAACAACTTTTGGAAAAAAAAAACACTACTCAAAAACGAGGAGATTTTTCAGATTCAGTCCAACTATTTTAAACAGACGCTAAGGAAGTAAATACTCATACATTCTACTGTATTTTTGCATGGTTTGATTGTGAAATAAAGAATAAATATTTACAATAAACGACCGATGTCGTAAAAAGTGCGGGAATTGCGAATTCGCGAATTTTCCGATTGATGGTGTTTATCCTTTTGAAACAGAATGTAATACGGCTACATCGCAAAATTTATTGATAATAATAATGCAAAATAAAAGCAACAAATAGCAAAAATCGTCGCTGCAAAATCGAACCCTTACAAAAACCGCGATCGTAAAATCGAACCCTTTACAAAAATCGCGATCGCAAAAATGAACTCTTTTTGTAAAAAAGAATAATAATCGGGTTATTTTCAACACAAGAAAGCTCACTGCATTCCATTTTCCTTCTTTTTAAAACGCTTATACATTTAAAAATCGCGGTAAAACGTTCCCGGATCGGTCCCGTTTTACAAAAATCGAGATCGCAAAAATGAACCCTTTTGGTGAAAAGGAATGACAATCGTGCTGTTTTTAACACAATAATGTTCCAGTGCATTTCAATTTCCTTCTTTTCAAAACATTTATATTTAAATTTTACCGGAAGAGGCGGTAAGGAGCAAGGGAGTAGATAGTTTTAAGAGGGCCATTGATCTTCATTGGGATCTATAATTTGACTAGGACCAGCCCAGTTGGGCCCAGAGCCTGTTGCTGGTCGTCACATTTGTATTTGTATTGTATTAAAAATTTTTGCTTAAAAAATCAAATATGGTTGATTCCTTAAGCAAAAAAATTTTGCTCATTACCCTTTTAAATACGTACTTTTAATTAAATATATGAGCTGTCACATGCGGGATGAATGTGCAATCAAAATTCTTCTGAAAGTCAATGTTAAAGTTTCTTTTTTTTAAGTATAAGTTGTAATATCTTTCAAAGATATAACTTTTAGTTTTTTTACCCTTCTGTTTGGGAGTTCAAGTACTTTGGTAAATAAAGAGCTGTGTTGAAACTGTTGCTGAATGTAGAGTCTGTAACAAATTTTGAAAATTCATAAAAATTAACGAATTGCAACAATCATGAAATTTCTTTTACAATATTGTAACAGCATAGGTGAAATTAGAAAATATGCATTTTAGTGAAATAAAATGCATAAATAAAAATTTTAACTAAACTTTTATTCTAATTATTGTTACGGACTCTACAATCATCATTTTCACAATTCATAACTTTTTATAGAACACACTTTTTGATCAAAATTTTTTGCTATATTAGAGATGAGCCTTTAGTTTATCTGTCTCAAGTATCAGTTCTGGTTTGAAAATCAGTTTAAGCCAGATTTAAAGAAAAATTCAATGTAGAGTCCGGAACTGAAAATTGCATTTTCAATGTTCTGAGTGCAATTACAAACATAATATAAAGTAAACTATGAAAAAAATATGATATTCATATACTTTAAAATGTACTTTTTCAATATATGCAAAAATTTGAAATTTTTAAAAAGTTTTGTTACGGACACCCCTATGTCAAATACTGTGAAATGCCTCTTCTCACAGCGGATGTAAAGAGATCGCAATTTTCAAAATTAAGGCATTAAGAGTATGAAAATGGCATATAAAAGAAGCTAAATAAACTTACTCTTCAGATTTACAATTAAAAGCTTTACAATAAACATATAATTTTTGCTATCCACATAATTTAACCAAAAATAAAATTAAACCAAAGCTTCAAATTTTAACTTTTTAGCATTTTGATTTTCATAAAGGACACAGAATTTCATTCGAAATTTTTGACTTTTTAATAGAAATAAAAAGATATTTAATTTACTTGTCTCCTAACTAAGGATGATAAACATCAAACATGACAAAAATTTGATTCTCATATTGGATGCAAATCGATTGAATTTTTTAAAATGAAGGCATCAAAATAAAAATCTGGTATAGACCCCACACTACTTCCTTTTACGTGTAAATTTCTTAGTAGTTGCCTTAAGTGTTAAAAAAAGTGCTTGAAGTGAGCAAGGTAACAATTCAAATATTTACTCCCCTAATCTGCCACGAAACAATGCAAAAAATGTTTTACAATGGTTAATTTTCAAAATATTGCTGATTTTAATATCATTCAGTGAATTTTTCGCAAAATATCGCCAAGTTGAACCCAAATTCAAAAAGTAATTTTTTCGCCAAATTTGTCGCCAACTTGGTGATTAGTTGCCAAGTTGGCGTAAAACACTTGGCGACCAAAACCTTGGCGACATATCGCCAAGTGGTCGTGCTAATTCATATCACTTGAGTCTGCATTGAAATCAACACTGATTTACCCCAAAAAAGGGGGTAAAACACCCCCTTGGGAACATTCAAATGCAACCACAAGGGGAGGTGCACAACTAGACCATCCTCAGAGCCTACATACCAAGCTAGAAGCTTCTACGGCATATAGTTTTTGAGTTATGCGAGCCACATACGCACATATGTACGTACATACAGACGTCACGAGAAAACTCGTCGTAATTAACTCGGGGGTGGTTGAAAATAATTTTTCGGCTGCTTATATGTTGGTAGGTACATATGCACGTGCTGACAGGTCGAAAAAACTACTGAACATTCATCCGGGGGTGAGCAAAAACAAAATTTAGACTCAAATTTGAGTGATTTTTTTTTTCGCGATCACAATACTTTGTTTACTACGTAAAAGGAAGTAAAAAAAGGTGCAAAAAAAATAATTTATTAAAGTAAAAGGGAAAAGAATGACATCTTAACATTTCTGTTCCATTAATATTAATAATAATTATCTGTATCATCACTGAAAGTTTGAAGAAGCAAAAAAATATCGAAGGTGGAAAGATAAAAGCACAGTAAAAAATATTTTATTTCCGATATTTTCAAACATGAAAATACCAGAATCAATCATGAAGATACCGGAAATCCGGTAAACTATCGAAATACAATCACCCCCAAGGAACATGGTTTCCCTGTTTCATGCAGAGCTATAGTGAACAAATGGTCTGATTGTACTCAATCTTAAAATTGCGTCAAAAAATTAAATGACAGTCAGCAGTATGTGTTGTAATTTCAATGCTATTGTTTAAAGAAATACCTTAACCTATAGATAAAATTAGAAAAAATTCAAGCAAAAATTGAAAGAAGAAAGAGCTTTCATACTATGTTCGCTCGAAACTTGATTAATAAAATATCTTTCAAACAAAAGATGGAAATTGCAGCAGCAAAATGTGAAATCAATCCTCAAGTAGACATCATAGTTGCAACAAATCAAGCCGTATTTTAATTAAACTTTTGGGAGCCATAGCCGAAATGAGCAAATTTTACAGGACGTTCATTTTCTACAACATTTTAACTCATGTGAGTGTTCATTCGCTTATTTACACAAAAAAAAATAAATAAATAAAACTTTCCTGGTTTTTATTATTAATTGCAATAATGAGTCAAATATCTATTGAAAACTCAGTGTCATTCTTTCGGCAATTGTTTGATTATTTATATTCATCGACAAATTTTTGGGCAATAACCGTCCCATTTTGGCAACATCGAAAAACATTGGCGCCTACTCTTTTAGCGACAAAAATAATGTCGACAATTCGATAACATGCGAAGCATCTCAGTCAGGGAAATCTAAAAAGTAAATTATTGAACTAGAAAGTCAAATGAGAACCAGTAAACATTTCGAACAGGCATATGTTTTTAAGACCGTGCCAACTACGACCATGACAAATACGTGCCAATCAGATATAAAACTTCAAACCTTTTCTTAAAAAGAGCTTAAGTGACGTTAGAAAACAATAAGCACACAAAGTAATCAACAAAATTTACCTTTTTCCACCAAAGAAAGAGACGAAAAGATAGAAATAACACTTTTTTATCACGTATTTTTTACATTAGTAACCGATACTAGTCAGCCATATTTGTTTGCCTTGACCTTCCATTAAATATGTTGCCAGGTTACAAAGGCAATTAAATAAAAAATAATAATCTGGGGCTATGCTACTAAAGTTACGGAGCAATTATTTGTAGTAAACTGAAAACAGAAATCTAAATAACCGACATCCGCACTGTAAAAACAAAAAAGTAAACATTAATTTAGCACACAAGACGTTAAATCTTAAATAAGCTTATAACAAAGATGTTACTGCAGTCTCTAGTCGTGGGCCGTGGTGGCCCGATCGGTAAGGCATCGGACTCGTGTCCGGAGGGACCCGGGTTCGATCCCAGCCGATCAAAGATCCACCGCCTTGATTAATGGTGGCTGGGAGGCGTTAAAAATGTCGTGGTCACAAAGTCCTCCAAGTGAAACGATACCTCTGGGGGTGCTGGACCTAGGGTTTGCTCGACCCTAGGTTCTGGTTCAAAATTAAGAACAGAGCGCCCTTCAGGGCCCTATCCCGGTTAAACCACGAAACTGTGGTAGGTACGGGGGACCCTGGAGGTGTGAAGTGAAGTCTCTAGTCGTGTAAACATGTTGACAGAAAATGCTTGCGTATGATTGTTTGTTCGCGAATAATTGTTTTACTTACATTCAGAAGTTTTACTAGGAATAAGAGCAAGCAGAAACATTTACAAACTATAAATGCTTTTTAAAGTCTTCAATAAAATTTTTATACCTTCAATCTTACTTTAAAATTTGGCTTTCACATTAGGCTTTCACATTAATCTTACTGACTGGTTTTTTTCATATTTAAGTTGTCGTATGTTATGTGTGTATATTAATGGTGCTATTTCTGATGATTTTACTAATACTTCTGGTGTGCCGCAAGGCTCCAATTTAGGACCTTTGCTTTTTATTTTATTCATCAACGATATTTGTGATACTTTTCAACATTGTGATTACCTTCTTTTTGCCGATGATTTGAAACTTTTCAGAGACATTCGTACTACCGCAGATGTTACTCTTTTACAAATCGATTTGGATAATTTGCACCAGTGGTGCATTCAAAATAGGCTTTTTTTGAACATTAGTAAATGCAATGTTATGTGTTATAGTCGTAAATCTGAGCCATTCATTCATTCGTATAAAATTAATAAACAGTGTTTATCACGTCTTGACTTTATTAAGGATCTGGGGGTCACTTTTAGTACTAAGCTTGATTTTACAGTACATATTAACAACATCGTTTCTAATGCTTATAGGGTTCTTGGTTTTCTTAAACGTAAGACTATAAAGACTTTTCTAATGAGCAAGCAATTAAAGCGCTTTATTTTTGCCTTGTGCGCTCCAAACTGGAGTATTGTAGTATTATTTGGGATCCTTATTATAATAACAAAATTAAAATTATTGAGCAAATTCAATCCAAATTTATTTTTTATCTGTGTTACAGAACCCATAACCATGATTTTTTGACGTATTCATACCCTAATTTATGCAAAATTTATCATGTTCCAAACCTTAAGTCACGTCGTGAACTTTTGTGTCTTGTTTTTTTTTATAAAGCCCTTAACAATCTTATTGACTGCTCAGATATTATTAATTCCATCCATTTTGCTGTTCCAAATAGAACTCTTAGGAGTCATCTGTGTTTTAAAAATATTTTTACAAAGTTTAATTATGTTGATAATTTTTGTCTTTTTAAATTTTACAAACTTTTTAACTCTCATTGTCGCGTTTTGGACATTTTTAATATGTCTTTTAATAATTTTAAGTCTATTTGTTTTAATATTTTAAATGTGTAATTTGTTTTAATTCATTTGTTGTCTTTTAAAATTTTACGAAATTTTAATTCCTTGTCTTGTTTCAGATATTTTTAGACATTTTTAAGTCTTTTAATTATTGTAAGTCTATATTTTTCAATATTTTGAATGTATAAATTGTTTTAATTGTTCTTGTTTTACTTGCCACTGTTACTGGATTCGTCTGTTGTGCGCAATACTTTAAATAAATAAATAAATAAATAAAATAATGTATGAAATTATCTCAGCTGATTCCTCACCCAGCTAGCCAACCCCCCAGCTAAGGCCCCTATATAAACGAGCCGACGCATCAAGATTGAGTTTGACCACTTTGGATCCAGCCCGTGTTTGATGGTTGTCTTTTCTGGCGAGTTATCACTTTTTGGTAACTTTTCACGTGAATTTAACAAAGTTTGGCAATGTCCCTGGTCCCTAAACTTTGCTTTGGTAACCCTCACTGACCTGTATACTAACTGGACCGCTCATTGGCGGCTTCGAGCTGAAGTGAGTTGAACGCCATCTTGCTCACCCCCAAATCTGCCGCGCTAATCTCTGTTGCGCGCGAAAGAGCACTAGGTTTATTAAAGCGCTCTGTTCAACTGTTCTTGCTTCGTTTTATTTAATCGTTTTATTTTGCTATTGTTATTTTTTAATGAACTTAAGTTTCTTGTCCTATTATTTGCTTATATTGTATTTTCCTTTAATAGTTTTATTTTTGCGTGTTGCTTTTTTTTCATCTTAAACTATGCCCACTTGCAGTGCAATAAACTGCAGTTATAAACATTACAGGCAGAAAACGCCTGAAAAATCTATTCATAGGTGAGTAATATAGATTAAACACAAAAATTTCATGCACATTCAGCAGCAATTAGGAGTTATAGATTCATTTATCTTTGTAATCTTTTTTTTTTTTTTTTTTTTTTTGCAAACGTGCTCAGGGATTTAAACAGTATTTAAAGGGATTTAAACAGTTTAAACATGGTATTTAAAGAAGCAGAATAAAAGAAAACTCCTTTTTGCTTTGATTTTAAATTAAAATTTCGTTGCAAGTCGTTGCCTATATTTTATAAAATTACTTCAATTTCAACACCAGTTAGTTTTAAAGTAAGAAGAAATTTAAAAGCTGCATGAAATGCATTTATTTTGGTCTGCATGGTAATTATTAAAAAATATTAACTAAAACTTTTGAATCACCAAACTGCAAAAATACTTTTTTTCGTTAAAATCAAAATTAAATTTCATTCAGATGCAGTAATGTTAATTTTAAGATTTAGCTCCAGTGTTTTAAATAGTTTGGTTGATTTCATTATAAATCAGTCAAGATTTTGTTTAAAGCATTGATTAAAATTGATGCTTATTTTTTCAGCTTTTTTATATCTACTTTGTGTTATCAAAACAAAGAAATGAACTTGTTTTACTTGTTGTTGATATCAATAAATATTGTACTTTTAATTAAACTATTTACACTTAAAGCTGTGTTTTTCATACTATTTTTCATTTATAAAAGAGTCGGGGCAGTTATTACACTAGATGCTGTTAATTGAATCAGTGGCTTTCATGAAACAATTGTCAAAACAGAACACAACTAACTGACAAGTATTTTTATAACATCTATATTGGGGTACACCGGATATTTGGTGTGCTGCTTATTCTGCACAGCCAGTAACTAATTTCTCAAAACCTCATTTTATGTTCTGTTCAATATTGAACATTCTGCAACAAAATAATAAATTGCATAAGATAGTTTGTTAACAAATATATATTTTTATGATATAAATCAGTTACATTGAAGTTCCATAGTGCGAATTTAATTTGGATTGTTCCTAATGTAACATCTAAAGTAGTTTTAATGTAGTGGAAAACATTAGAATGTTAAATTTTTCTTAAATATAAATAACACATTACATGAATCTTAAATACTCATTTTAGTATGAAATAGTAAATGGGACGGATTCATGATCTTAAGTTAACAGATAAGTAAAGTTCTATATTTTTTACAAGCTTTTCTAACTTAAAAAAAACCACTTGGGTATTTAAATTTTATTTTCTGAAGTTTTACACGGCATGTAATGTGAATAATAGTTTTGCAAAAAAAAAAGCTAAAAAAAACACGCTTTTACAGATAATCGACTAAAAAGTAAAAAATAATTTTTAACATAACAATAAATTACTGACGAGAAAATTAATATCACTCTTCAAAAGCATGGGGTGCTAAAAATCAATCGTTACAATTATGCACTAGTTTCATCGTCCGAAATATTTAAAATTGTCAAAAAACTGGACCCCACGTCTTTAGAACAGGAACATTACCTTCAGTAATTTTATCTAAACAATGTATTAAAATCCAGTTTTAAAGTTAGAAAAAACAATAAAAACAAAATAAAACAGAATGTTTAGGCGTTTAAATGCAATATTACAAAAAAAAAAAAATCTAAAACGGCATGATAGTGCAGACAATCTCAATACGATTTAAACATTCCTTTTTTCATATAGTTTAAATTCCGTCAAATTTACGAATGATGATGTAATTTCTGTTCCGTTAAAACGATGCTACACGTTTTGCCGCTATTTTTTCAACATACAGAAGTTTTATCGCTTGCATTTGGTGAAATACGAAATTTAAAGTTCGTATCTCAATACGCCAAACACTAGTTTCGCTTCGTGTTGGGGGTACGTATGGCGTAGAGCCGCTATATAGACAGGCCGACGCATCAAGATTAAGTTTCACCACTTTGGATCCAAATCCTTAACTTTTACTTTCATATTTTCATTGTTGCGGAGTAGGGTTACCAGAAAAAAGTTTTGGCACATTGCTAAGCTTTGCCAAATCCACGTGCCGAATTGCTCACAGTGAAAAATTACCAAAACGCGATTACTGGTCAGAGCCTGCGATGCGCCGGTCCAGTTAGTATAGAGGTCAGTGGTAACCCTAGCTCCGCAACAATGAAAAATGAAAGTAAAAGTAAAGGAGTTGGATCCAAAGTGGTGAAACTTAAGCTTGATGCGTCGGCCTGTCTATATAGCGGCTCTACCCTCTACCCCCAGCTAGAGCCGCTATAAATAGACAGGCCGACGCATCAAGCTTAAGTTCGACCACTTTGGATCCAATTAATTTACTTTTACTTTCAATATTTCATTGTTGCGGAGTAGGGCTACCAGAAAAACATTTTGGCACATTGCTAAGCTTTGCCGAATCCACGTGTCGCTAATAATTTCTCACAGTGAAAAATTACCAAAGTGCGATTACTGGCCAGAAAAGACAACCACTCAAGCACTCAAACACGTTCTGGATCCAAAGTGGTGAAACTTAATCTTGATGCGCCGCCGGCTCGTCTATATAGGGGCCTTACCCCCAGCTAAGGCCCCTATATATACAGCGGCTCTACCCCAGCTAGCCAACCTCACGCTGGCTAGGCTAGCACACAGTAGAAGAGGAGAGCCATAGAGCTTTTTCTCTGACTCAACTTCGTCAGCTCTTTCCCGAATGTAATGTAGTGTATGAATTCAACTCTCAGTCCAATTTTTTTCTTAAACTGAAATATCCAATTAGCGGCATCAAGAACGCTTTTTTATGTATATTTATTACAAAAGTTTTGTTTCTAATAATTTAAGTCTGTTTTGGTGGTAAGTAGAGACCTGATTTTAGGTTGTTTTTTTTTCCGTGAAATGTTTATATTGCATAGGTAAAGTACACGTGCCTTTTTTCTCGGTTCATGTAAATGATTCAAGGGAAAAAAAACATTTGTATTCATTTTTATGACTTTGTAGTAAAGTTTTTGCTGTAAAAATCCAATTTCTTGTTCATTATAAGAAGAAAAGAAGGAAGAATTACAATTTTAAAATGAGTACACCGTACTCATTTTAAAATTCACTGTACACATGTGAAATAGTACAGTGAAACATGTGTATGTAGTGCATATGTTTCACTGTACACATGTAAAATAGAACTATATTGTTTGTCTGCAATAAAAAAAAAATTTCAATATTTCATTCTGTTAACTCACCATGTGGATATATTATAGCTGTAATAGCAGTTCAGAGTATTTGATTTATATAATCTGTGAGTAATATTTTTTTGGTGAATAAATATTTTTACGTGAAACATAAATGGGTAGAATTTTCACCTGAGATTTTCTTCTGCTTTTAACTTTCAGATCATGGTGATATTTGCTTGTAACGCTTGTGGTCAAGCTATCAAGAAGAACCAAGTGGAAAAACATTGCCAATTCCAATGCCGAAATTGTGAATCATTATCATGTATGGATTGTGGAAAAGATTTTTGGTTAGTTTTGGATTTTTCATAAATCATGTTTGCCTATCTGACCATAATTTGCAAAAATTATATTTTTCAAATTTTAAAAGGAGTGCATTTCAGGGATGTGCCAATCACCAATGCCGTACCAAGCAGGGGCGTCTCCTCACTATGGGCCGGGTGGGGCGGAGAAAAAACCACCCAGAAAAATTGGAAGAAAAACAAATAGATAATTGAAACATATCGTTTTGTATTTCTGTTCAAAAAACTTAAAAAAAAAAAAAAAAAAAAAACATAGTTCAAAAAACATGTTTTAAACCTACAGCCCCCCCCCCCCCCGCACATCGCTAACACAGCACAAGTAAGATTTCAAATTCCATCAATTTTAGCGCTTCGCACGGCTTTTAGAACGAGCTTGAGGCCATCTCCGCTTTTTAGCCAATTGCAATGGCTGGACTAAGAAGAGCGATTAGCGATGACACCCCATTGTAACATTCGACCTGTGGGCCCATCTTCCCTGGCCCAAGATTTCCCTTTGTCCCTAACCAAAGCAGTGAAGAGGGAAGTGTCTCCTCACTGCGTACAGGAGCAGAATGTGAGGTCCGTGCGTTAGGGAGAAAACTCGCCTCTTTTCATTTCGCACTCTTCGTTTTTCTCTTTTTCTTTCTTTCTTTTTTTTGAATGATTTTAATAACAAGTCCTTTTTTTTTTCGTCTTTCTTTTTTATTTTCAACACCTATTACTAACAGGTACAGAGATTGCTAATTTTATTACCGCCCCCGTCACCTATTTGTAATACAATGCATACATATTTTATTGGTTAATTTGCATTTGGGAACAGATATTCTTATTCTCAAAATTTTTGTGTAAAGACTTTATTTTTGACTTGTAGATCGTTTGCCATTTTCTTGGTATTAGTTTGAATTTAATCTCATAGTGTTGTAAGTATGGTATGAACTCTAGAAACTTTGTCATCCTTCCGGGTGTAGCATTATAAATGCTTGGAGAATTAATAAGTATTCTTAAGCTCTAAATGCTACATTTATTGAGCCGAATCAATGATTACATTTATATCCAGAACCAAAGTCGTCCAAAGAGAGGCCAACGCCCTCCCCCTAAAATATCGATGAAGTAGTCTTCCCCTCCCCCCTTTTTGATGATCAACCCTGCAACTAATATTATCACATTCAAATGAATTTTAATGTCCAAAAAAACAGTTAGATGTTGAATAAAAACTTTTGCTACTCCGCAACTTTTCTTAAATCTTATGACACGTAACATTAACCTTCTACACTACAAATTCACTTAAAGCAGTAACCAGAAAAAACAAAACGTTGAAATTGAACATTCATGAAAATATTGAGTGGATCAACGTCTACTGTATATAAAAACTATATTCAGCTTGAAAATGTATAAATGAATAATAACACTTATTCTTTAAATTATCATTATTTTACAAGTTGCTTCATAATTCATAGAGGAAACACGTGGATATAAAATTTCGCAACATTTTAAAACTATATTTTGCAATATATTTTTCTGAAATTTTATAATATATGAAATATTAAATACTGTTTAAAAGCAATGTAGTTAAATTAAAAATTTATATCAAAGTTTAACAATGGTACCTAATCTGAAAAACTAGGCGTTCTACAAGATTTTTTATTTCTAACATATAACATGTTACCAAACCATGATTGTCAGTCAAATCACGTATCCGAAAAGAAATTAATTACCACTAAATGAAATATTTCTGATAAACATAATCAAATTAGTCAGTTATCCTTGTTTTAAATTAATGTTATTCGAATCGGTAAGTCAAAATCCAGATTATATTGTAAGAAAAATAAATGTGTTTTTATATTGTTATGTACTCTTTGTGTATTTCCTGAAAATAATTCGATTCAGCTCATCACTAGTTTGAGCATACGATCATACATTGGTAAGTGAGTGGAACCATAACAGTTCAATCCAGTGTATTCCAATTTATTTAAAAGCATACACATACATTAAAATTTAAAGTTAATGTTAATATCATGGCTATAAAAGTGACATTTTTAAGTTTTAACACTGTTAGGATTTGTTTTTTCATGAACTGAAATTACAACATTTGTATCTAAATTATAAAAAAAATGTAAGCATGCTTACATCGAGTCATTTACCTTATGAGTTCCTTAATTTGATGATAGAGGCTTTCAAAAAGTCATGGTGCAGATTGTCGAAATTTTTAGGGGGTGAGAGGGTGTGTTTTTAGGCAGAAATGTTCATTTTCTTTATGAGTGCAGTCCCGTAATGTTTGAGGAGGGGCACCGACTAGTGGGGTAACACTTTTGATGTGGAAATATTTTCACTGTCCGAAAATGGCAAAATTATGAGAGCTATCTTTGCGAAACATTAATGATGTATAGGAAGTCTGTCGTCTGTGCAAAATATTGTTATTACTATTACATTGATCGCTTAAGGCTGGTATAACATTTAAAATGTAAGACCTATGTATCAAATCAAATGAGATAATTTTGCAATGCAAATTTGTATCAACAAAATTAAGTATTATTTTACGTCGCTCAGCATTAGTTTACTAGTTGTTTCCTGTATTTTATTATTGTAAGCATTACTGGGGAAACATATAATTGCAGGCCCACCCTCTAAATTAAGGCATAAGCCGCCACTGGTACCAAGCTGCAACAAAAGTTCTCTGTACCAAATTGAAAAAGCTTCCGCTTAAAAGTGTTTTTCATGGAATATCACAGTTCCTTCAGCATATTTGTCCACTTTTCATATTAGGCATAATGCATTTGAGCTGTTTTTTACGACTTGGAGTTAAAATCAGTAGGAATTACTCCCATTTTTTTTATACAGTGCAAAATCCACTGCATGGGCTCAGTTGTTTTATTTTACCATGTAATTTCGCCACTTTTACATCAGTAATTTTTGTGTTGACCATCAATTTCAACCATTCTTATATTTTATTTTCGGTAGGAGATTACTCCTACGCTCCCCAGCTCTGAAAATTTTAATCCAGTTAATTCTAAATTGATTCCCGTCAATAATATCAATAAAAACTAATGTTTTTTTACGATATTCTTCTTCTATGTCTTAGAACTTTGGGTGCTAAAATTTAGCTAGTTTTTTTTTTTTTTCCATATTTTTAGCTCTTCTTAAAATTTTGGTAATCATGTCATTTTTGTTTCAATTTTTAAATATTCTCTCTTTATCTAGTTAAAAAAATATTTTTGCTGTGAACCCTTCATTTTTCTTCCATTTCATTGGCCAATTCCGTAATCAAGCCCTGACAACAAAGTGTTTGGGTTGTTGAAGCACTGTGGCCCTTTTTACACTGAGACAAAGTTTGATTTTTGGGCATGGAGTTTTGGGCCCCCTTCTCTCTACTTATGTTGGAAAGAAGCGTACATTTTTGGAACTCTCCTATCAAATATAACCACTCGAACAAAGTATGAGTTATAAAAATATTTAGTGGAATAGAATGGAGATAAAAGTCTAAAATTTTCTGGCCTCTTGGGACTCCGGGATCTTGTGGTACGTAGTTACGCCATTGCATCTTATCCAACAACCAATGCACAGCAAACCATAAGAAGAGTATCAGAAATGCAATTTGTCTTAGCAATAAATTGTTTTAAGCGTGTTCGTATTTTAAAAGGTTTGACTGTAGTAGTATAATTTCAGGGTGGGAATAAAATTTTTATTTGTATAATTTGCTTTGAGACTTTGTCTTCTAAAATTATTCTGATGTAAATATATAAACATAGTTTGTTTTCATACTTTATTAGTTTTATCACTTTAGTTTTCTAAAGAAGTGTTTTTCTTCCAGGGGTGATGATTATAAACAACATATTAAATGTATAACTGAAGATGAAAAGTACGGAGGCAAAGATTATAAAGCTAAACCGAGCAGCAATAAAGGTGAAATAAAGCAAGAAAAATGGATTGAAGTAATTATGTGATTTTTCTGGTCTAATATTCTTTGCTTTCTATGATAATTTGATGGAAAATTCTTTTCATTACAACCAATACTCATTACATTTGTTAATATTCACTTTTTTTCTGTTTCTGTTTATTCGTTTAATAAAAATTTGAAACTTAATACGTCAGAATTGTATGGAGATAATTTTTTTAAACACAAATCTGCAATAGATTATGATTAATGTAATCTTGGAGAATTTTTTTTAACCTTAAAAGTGAAAGCCTATGATTAGGGCAAGGTAAATGTTCAACAGTATTTTGTAAAAATTCGACTTTTATTTTCTTAAAATGGTCAAAATAAATAATTATTCTTAAAATAGTATCCATTAATTATGTATTATTATGTATTATTGCTACAGTTGTACCGTACAATTGTAACATTGCTGTGGTCCCTCTCTGGTGTTCTAATTTTACATTAGCTACCAGTTTTTTAGAAGCTTTTATAAGAGGATATCAACTTCCAGTTCAGTTACTTCCCATTCCAGACTGATAAGTTCGTACAAGAGCGAAACTGCAGTCTCCGGATGGAATAGCGGAGCTGGGGGTGTATTGTTTATATTTATGCCTTAGTCCTGGTGAAAGGGCGATAACTTACTGCTTAACAAAATTACTTGTTTGTTGCAGTAAAAAATATAGACAGTAACGGAAAATATTCTGTTCTTGTTTTATTTTAAAGTGATTTTTTTTAAGAGCAGCAAAATGAGTTTGGTATGTACAAATGCCTACTGATTTATTGTTTAAGAAACTTGTTTGAATTCTCAAAATGAATTTACTGAATGCTATATCCTAATGACAACTTTTTAACTTAAAAGTGATTACGATAAGGTCTTCAGGTGTTTAATGCCAGAAAAAGCTTCTGTAAAACTCACTTGTGCCCCCTATAACACATGTTCCCAAAAATATTCTTATCCCCAGTAAAAAATATATTCTTACTGTGTATTCTATTCTTGCAGCATATTAAAGATACCATAAAATCAAAGAATCTGAGTGGTCCATTGGCTAATCTTCTAGAGCATGTTATTCAATTCAAAAACATTCCAAGGAAAAGGTCAAAGTTTGAGGTATAATGAAAAACTTTTTTTGTTTTGTTTTCTTGAAAAAATTTGCAATAACTGTTGGCTAAATATATTGATTGTATTCCTGTGCAAAAATTAACATGAAAAGTGTCAGTCTGTCTTTCTCTGTTTTAATGGTATATTATTAGCATTCAGATTCAATGTTTCTGAATATTTCTGCAAACTCACATTTTCGTTGAGTAATCCATTAAGGCAAATAAAAAAAACTTTGAAAAAGAAAAAAAACATTTTACAGCCTTGCCTACTCTTCTTTTTTTTACTCCATTCTCCTGATTGTACGTTTTAGTATTCTCCCATTTTTCATCCTTTTTTTTAAATTGAGCAATACTTTCATTTGAAATAGTTATTCACAGCACAGCCCCAATGGATAGCGCAGCTAGCTGTGCTGATCTGTATGGCCGTGATAGTTCAATCTGTAAGGCGTCGGACTCGTACCCGGGTTCGATCCCAGCCGATCAAAGATCCACTGTCTTGATTAATGGTGGCTGGACGACGTTAAAAATGTCATGGTTACAAATTCCTCCAAGTGAAACGATACCTCTGGGGGTGCTGGGCCAAGGGTTTGCTCGACCCTTGGTGTGTGTGTGTGTGTGTGTGGATATTTATATATGTGTTTATGCGTTTTTTTTTTTCTTTTCTCAACTTGATCTATGTACTTCATTACTGATTTTTTCAAATTTTTTAAAGTGATGTCATGTTTAACTGACTTTGTTAAAATTTCAATGCAGAATTTTCTTAAAAACAGTGCAAAAGTCAGAAATCAAGGACTAATCAATAGTGCTTGGGAAATCTTCGCAGAAAGTACAAAAGTAAGTTTTTTTAATTTTTATTCAATCTCTGAAATACATTCATAAATTATGTTTTGTTGGCCAATGTTTGTGTTACAATGTCATTTGTAAGCATAAAAAAAGTTTTGTTTTAAATTTCTTTATTCCAGTTTAGCATAATACATATGTATAGTGTGTAATCAATATAAGTATAGTTTACGTCGGAACTCGATCAAATGTTGCAGGGAGGTACTTGGCCACCTGGGAAGGGTCATAAAAGGGGTTTTCAAGGGCCCAAAAATGACTTAAATAGGCTCTTTCTACCCAAAAGAATTAACAGATCTCCTCCATTTTGATCTCTTTGGAAAGATCGAGAAAAATGCCTTTTAAGAAGATTTCCTTCCTAAAGGTTTTGGAAATTGCTAATTGATAACTTCGCCCAGAAAAAATATATGTTTATTTTTAAGTTTGGAAACATCAATTTTAAATTGGATTTGAAAAGCCGTCCGCACGAGCTTGAAAGAAATTAATTTGCATGATATAAATCATTGAAAAGAAATGGCTGAATAAATACATGTTGCCATCTTTTCCCTTGAGTATGAAAAAATAAAATTTTTGCTTTTAGGCTTTTCTTATAGCGATGGATTTAAAACTTTTTTCACAATTGATTAATTTTTCGTACACTGTACAGGCAAAATATCGATTAAGCTAATTGGCGACTTTTAGACCTCAAGGTAAACCGTTCAAAGCTGGGCAACGCAGCTGGTAATAATATAAAGATGACAGGGTCTGTTGTATTTGAATTGGAAAATTTTAAAATTGTTGTTTTTAAAATGCAATTTTAAATGATATTTGGTCATAGAAGTTCAGCAAACGATTTGGAGACCCCTTCTTTGAATCTTTTTAGAATTGAAGCCTTGAAAATTCGAATCTAGTTCATTTTTGTAACATTAGAGTACGAAATTAGTTCCAGGGATTCTTGACCAGTTTTTTTGCAAACTGAAGTTCAGAAGCAAAATTTTCGACAATTTTTAATGATGTGGGAGAGAAGTGCAGTGAGGATGCATACCTAGAAATGTTTTAGAATTAAGCTCCTAAAAGCCATGTTATAGGCCACCTTTAATAATGTTAGAGGAAAAGAGGACGTATGGGAATTCTCCTGCTGAAATTCAAGTCCAGAAAATGCAATTGTACGTTAGGGGAGGGACAGCGTTTGAAGATTTTCTTCGGAAGCTTTTCTAAAACTGAAGTTCAGTTATTTTAAGTGTTTTCAAGGAATTTAAAGAAAAGAAGTTCACAGGCTCTCACTCTCCCCCAAATTATTTTTTAATTTGGACTCTTCAAAATAATTTCAGACGATCTTGGATGTTGGTGGTGGTGACAATAAAAAGACGCTTTTATGGAAGTCTTAGAAAGTTGAAATCTAAAGTATGAAATTATAGACATCTTAGATGACTTTTGAGGAAGGGATGGAGTTAGGAACTCTCTTTAAAAGTTTTCTAATTTGACTTCCTGAAAATTGAAGTTAAAAAAGAAGAAATTTAAATTTTGGTTTGGAAACACATTAGGACCTGACCCGAGGTACCTGTTTTTTATTTTATGTATTTTTTCTTTTTTTTTTTTTGTACTTCTGGACCTTTCTCGTGTGATCAGACGATTATCATAAAAAATACACAAATTCTGTTTTATTTTTAATAATTTTTTTTCCGCTAAAAATTGAGATTTTTTGCATTGAAAAATGATTTGGTTTCTAAAATACACCAAAATGTTATTTCATATCACTTGAATTTGACATAAGTTATGAGAAATTAAGAAATGCAATATGGATGAGTTTTTCTCTCTCCCCTCTATTAATTTTGAAAATAAAATTTTTGCCTTTCAGAATGAGACAGGCACTGCTGAAAGTCCAGCTGTTAATGGTGATTCGAAAAGACTTGCAGGAGGAAATTGTAACGAGAACCCTGCAAAAAAGGCTCGACAAGAAACAAGTACTCTTAATGGTAAATTAGTTACTGGGCTTTTTTCTCATTGAAGCAAAGTTTTTTTGTAGAAAATCACTTGTGCATTTGAAAAACCTCGAAAACTGCTTTAAACATTTTCAGTGCATTTTCAAGTGCTTGAAAACCCTAGAAAACTTCATTCTCAATCCCTGAATTGTGAGAGTTAATTGAAGGTGGTACATTAAAAAATTTTCTTTGCTGCCGTTTTTCATGGATTTTATTTGCATATGACAGAACTTTAAACACCACCAAAAGTGAAAATTCTTATTTTATTTTAAAAATCATAATTATTCAGTGTGTTAGTTAGAATTTTCTGTTTTTTAACACTTCTTGTAAAAAATAGGTTTTATATTTTTACATATTAAGTGCTGTATCCCTTTTACTTACTTAAAAACTGAATATAGGGCATACCGTCTTTTTGTTAGAAAATTTTCAATCTTGAGAATTTTTGTAACTGTATCCCTGCATGCATATAACTTTAATTGTTATGATAAATTATATCTTGTAACTAATGATTTTCAAAGTTATCTTGTTCTTCCATCGACTTGCTTTGTAACTTTTGTATATATATGATCACCTCTTTAACTTTATTCTCAAAACCTTACTGTTGGTACCGTTTTTAGATCCCTCCAGTTTTAATTGGTCTTCTGTTATGGAAGAAATATTGTCAAATTCTTCTGAAAATTGCATGCCCGTGAAGGAACTTAGAAAACAGGTAAAGTAACATAAGTAAAAATATTTATTTAAAAATTATCAGTTCTAATAAATCGTTATTGGTTTATCAGTTTTCTAATTCAAGTCCCTGAGAAATCTTTGCAAAAAGTATTTGGACTACTAATTGTCAAAAAAAGAAAGAGAAAAGTATAGAAAATGTTTTTTATATGAAGAGCTTAAAGCAGAAAACATATCCACCGATCCTCCCTTCTTTCAAAGACAAATTTTTAGTATTTCTAAAATGTTATTGAGAAGTTTTTGTAAATTTATCTAAGAGGCTTGTTTCAAATGAAGTTTCTGTAAGATAATAATTCAAATGCCAGCCAGATGGTTGGCCACTAGACCATTAGGCTTCTCGCTCTCCAATATTTTTCGAAAATAGAACCACAAACAGTTAATGCAGAGCATTTGTCCAAGTGGGAAGCGTTCATACTTTATCCGGAATCACAAAGAGTACATACAGGAGATGAAACAATATTAAAACAGAAAAGATAAGTACGAAGACAGTCGTGTCTTGTTAAAAGTCTGAAAGTGACTGTTGCCACTGAACGTGGGGCGTCTGGAACACAACATGAGGAAGAGGCAAGATCTCTCCAGGGTTTATCCTGGGAATCCCGAGCTGCAACACTGCGAAAAGAATGTCTGAAGGCCCTGTTGATCTCGAGTTTCGAAGAATGAAAAGGCAATTTTCTGTCGCATCTCTGGGTTACTTCACACCCCTTTTTAGCCAAGAAATCCGCTGTCTCATTTCCCTCGATACCACAGCGGGACTGTACCCACTGGAAAAGGATTTTTTTCTGGATTGCCCTAAAGAGTGATTTACATTTACTGATGTGCAGGCTTTTGCTCTCCTGATGAAGAGAGAGCCTGGAGTGCAGATGCTGAGTCGGAAAGGCTCACAGATTGTTCGAAAGAGCTCTGGCGAATAGAAAACTGCTGGAGCGACACAAAAATCGATTCCATTTCACCATCAAAGTGAATTGAAAACCATCCCACTGGCAGGTAGAAGCAAAAAAGGTCAGAAAAGAGTTTCTGTAAGATCATTATTATTATTATTATTTTATTTATTTATTTTTTTTTTCAAAAAAGTATAGAATGTTCCAATGATTCAATGATCCAGTTACTTGGTACAAGGACATTTCTATTTAAAAGAACTTATTTAATTACTCTTTCATGCTTTCACAATGTGTGTGTTAAAAAAGTGAAGATGGAACAAATTGAATTTCATCAAGCTAACTTTCACTACCAAAAATAATGCTTTTGACTGTGTTAAATTCAGTGATTACTAACTGTTATCTAAATAGAGCATTAGTTTTGAATAAGCTGAAATATAAATTCCTTAGCAAACTGTTTTCTCCTTTACTTGAACATAATGCTAACAACTTTTAGATGAAAGTTGTTATGCTGTCTTTAAGATGGAGCCAAACAATAAAAAATAATTTATATGCCTTACTTTCAATTAACATAAATTAGTAAAATAATTTTTATTTCATTAAATTGGGGTGAGCCACAATAAAAATACATTTAGTGTTTGCTAACGATGTTTATGAGTGAAAAAAAAATGTTATTTCCTTTCTTTGGTGCAAGACAGTTTTTGCCCCCCCCCCCCCCCCCCCCAACATTTTATTCCATTCTTTAAAAATTTGGCTTCCATTAGTATTATATTACTGTCCACTGCATATTTTTTAATTTATCCAATTAAATAAATTTATGTTCAGTTTTAACTAGAAAAAATGATTAATAGATCCATTTAACTGTTATAAATGTGTTTGTGACAAAAATTTTTAGTTAATGTGCCAAAGAAGAGAAAATTGTTTTTTGTTAGTAGTTCTTCACCTACACTAAATGTTTTATCAGCTTTTTAATAGCATAAAAAAATATGAAAGTAGAGTATAAATGAATTCTTTAAACAAAAAAGTGCATCACAGAAAAATGAATAGGAAATATAAATACAGTCGACGCTCGATATAACGACCGTCTCTGTCCTACAGAAAACGGTCTTTATAATGAGTGGTCGCTATAAGAGGTAGAACATAAGAGTATATTGGGATACAGTTAGGGGTTTTCTCACCGTTTGTTATATTAGGATGGTCTTTATAACGTGTGGTCATTATAACGAGCGTCGACTGAATCTTAACAAGCGTCCAAATGCCATTATTCTGGAATTGAAAAAGTTCACCATTCTTTGATTTCAAATACAGTGGACAGTTTCAAATACAGTATTGGTTAATTGAGTCAGCCGTTTTGATGAATGAAAACTGTTTAGAACAAACATGATTCAAATAAGCTGTAGCCACTGTATTAAAATCAAAATAGGAAAGGAAATATGCCTGCATAAAAGTTTATATGATTTGTATCATTATTCCTTCTTATTAATTATTTATTTATTTTTAATAGGTTACTGCTAGGTACAAATCTGTTATGAAGAATTCTAGTAACATTTCTGATGCTGAGCTCAAAAAAATGTTTAAGAATGTTTTAAGCAATAAGGAATTGTTTCACTTGTTTAAAAATGAAAACAGTTCATTAAATTAAATCATGTGATTGAGCTGTTTCTTTTATTTAGCAGTTTTAATTTTAATAATAAATGCATTTTACTCAACTAATCAGTTCCTAGTATTGAACATTCTTTCATGCAAAACTTTTCCTACTTAACTTCTATTAGCTTTTTTACATGCAAAATGAAAAATTGCTTAGAAAATATACCAGCAGTTTTTCATTTGAGTTTTAACATGTTCTGTGAACAATCCTACCAGGTACCAACAATTATGTGTGAATACGAAATATTCTTTTTGTCAATAATTTTTCATATATTTCGCACATAATAAACAAATTTTCATTCTTGAAAAATAATTCTAAGTTGAAGTAATAACATAACTAAACTAGCAAAAACATACTTGCACAGATGAGAATTTTTAATAATGGGAAATATTTATCTTTATTATAAAGTCTGATATACTGTTAAATTCTTGTTTGATGTATTACATTGTTAATTATCAAACTGAGTTTAATTAAAGAAAAAGTATTAACCAAAATCATATTACTTCTGTTTGCCAATTTTACATTATTAACTTGTTTCAACACAAAACTTAAAATAATTTATATCCAAGAGATTTAACACGTGGCCTTTTTCTTTATATGGTCATGACTGCACTTATAAAATTGTTTTGTGTAATTTCCACTATAACTCGTAACATAAACATTCCAGAGACATTTCTTATATTCAAGTAGTTTCCTCAGTCAAAATATTGCATCAATTTAATTAAATCGTTAATGAGTTATAAAGTTACTTTTGAGCTGGCATTACTATAAACCGTCTCCAAACACATATTTTAGGGTGATAGCAAAAGTCTCATAACAGATTTTTTGCTTGTCACTTGCAAATATGTTGAAAAAGGCATTCCCTGTTAGTTAACAGGGGTCTGGCCAGAGGAAATTCGGGTCAGTTAACGGACCCTTCACAAAAATACGATCAAGCAAAACGGACCCTTCACAAAATGCTGATCAAACAAACTTATATTTCACACATTATTCACTCAAAAAGCAAATCTGAAATCAAAATAATGCATAGCATATTTCTGTGGAAAAGCCCATAACTTTTGAGCCTTTTCTGAAGTTAAAGAAGGGAATCGCTTATCCGCCAACTTTGCGAGAAAAAAAAAGTCGGCACTTCCTGCCTGGCCCTGCGATGCTCGGGTAAGCAAAAAATCTTTAGTGTAAAATGTAGCACTTTTGTTGGTTTCTTTTAAAGAAATTAACTGCTAAAAAAAGGTAGTTGTTTTGCTTTAATGGTTCTTGTTTGTTTTATCATACTCAAATCAAAGTGGCTTGCTGCGATGTTGCTGTTATAGATTTCTCTGAAAGTGCAGAGTAAGGATTTTTCTTACCTTACCGACTTAAAGGAAATAATAATAATAGCAATTATTAGCGGAATGAGCTTAGAACTGCAAACAGATAGCTAGAGTTGGAGAAAAAATGGGATTGCTTCTGGTTAGAGCAATCAGCTATTTAAAATTAAAATTATCTCCATCTGACGTCTTTGGTGCGATGTTTTGACCTTATTTTGGCAGAAAATTATCTTTTTTTATTTCATTTATTTTTTTTTAAATGCTTACAAGGGTGGTGTTTTAGTTATATACAGGAATTAATGTATTTTTGCGTCTGTTAATATTAGAAGTCTGGTATTGTTTGTTTTGCTATGTTTCTCTACCGTATTTTTTCCTCCGAATTTTTAGCGAATATGTCGGTGATTATTAATGACATTCATCATATAAACCTGATGAAATGCAGCTCTAATATTTTTGAATTTAATAATTATTAAAAATCGTTTTTATATTTCTTTTGCTTTCATTTTGAAAAAAGCGATCTGCATCCGATATGAAAATCGAATTTTACTTACTTTTCAAGCTAATTACTCTTTGTTAGGAAGCAAATAAATGAAAATTCGCTTTATTTTTTGCTCAGATCATTATTTTAAATTTTTTAAAGCAAAATTAACTGCTCTTTTATGAGTCTAAATGTTAACCGATCGTTCTATTTTATTTTTGCATTAATTAGGGAAACAGACATTAATAATATGTTTACCATAGACCTTTGAAATGCAATTGTAAAAAAAATTCACCAAAAAAAAATTATTTTATGTTCCGTTTTTATGCTTTTGATGTCACTTGAATGATCACTTTGAAAACTGCAATCTCTTTGCATCGGCTACAGGAATCGGACTTTATGCATTTTTGATGTTTAATATGCTTTTTTAAGAGGAAAATAAATGAAATTTATTTTTATTCTTTATTAAATTCAAAAAAAAAAAATTGCGGGTTTTTTTTTTTTTCAAAATTATTTGATTTTCACAAAATTATTTGATTTTTCACAAAATTATTTGATTTTTCACAAAAAACGGACCCTGTGAAAAATCCTGGACAGACCCCTGGTTAATCGAAGGATATTTCTCAACAATGCAGAAAAGAGAAGAAATCGATTGAAATAACTATTGCATTGCTTATTTTGGTTTTCTACATTTTTTTAAGTGAAATTTATGCAGTTTTATTTTCTAATAAATAACTTGTCCATAAAAGTAGATGGCAATTTTTGGACCAGGTATTGACCAAGACTAAATATTATAACCAATTAAATATCATAATTAAATTGACCAAAAGTAATTTCTGGACTTGGTATTGATCAAAATAGTTGTAACTTAGTATTTCTGAAATAAATGTTTTCAATATACAGTAAATTTTGAAAAAAAAAAAAAAAAGAAACGCTTCATCGACATAGTGTGGTTTTTCAGGCTGGGCACGCTGTGGCGAACCCTCAGCAAAATATAGACAACAATAACTGTTTTGTGATCAATTGTAAATAATAACAAGTTTAAAAAACTATAACCCGACTACAAAAAAAAAAAAAAAAAAAAGCACTGAAAGGTAAGAAACAAGGTAGGTGCTATTTAATATCATCGTCTTATTAAATAAAACAAGACGTTTGATATCTTAGCTATACCTGTTTATTTAGTTCTACGACTTGAACCCTCTGCAAGTTCCACATTAACAACATAATTCAATTCAAATGCTGTAGTCGTGCGTTGTCAACTACAGAAAGCAAGCATTTAAACTTGATTCACAAGCAAACATATTAGTTTGATCTATATATATACACGAATGGTAAATTAGGTTATAATGTTATTCTATCAAATTGTTTTTCTGTAGTTGACAACGCACGACTACAGCATTTGAATTGAATTATGTTGTTAATGTGGAACTTGCAGACGATTCAAGTTGTAGAACTAAATAAACAGGTATAGCTAAGATATCAAACGTCTTGTTTTATTTAATAAGACGATGATATTAAATAGCACCTACCTTGTTTCTTACCTTTCAGTGCTTTTTTTTTTTTTTTTTTTTTGTAGTCGGGTTATAGTTTTTTAAACTTGTTATTATTTCTGACTTTTTAGAGCTTTTTTGTAGTCTGGTTACAGGTTTTTAAAACTTTTTTATTTTACTCCACTGTATATTAGTAAATGAATATATATTACAAAATTAAATGCACATAACAAAAAGTATGAAAAGTTATTTGGGTAATTTTTATTGAGCAGTGTCAAAACTTCTCAGCCTTTCCAATTCCATCAAAGACGCTGAATCATGAGGGTTGCTTAAAAGTTTCCGTGGGTTCAGATCGCTTATAAATAAACCTTCCAATGTCCTTACCGAACAAAATGCAACGTAAACTTGGCCCTTTGCGAAAATTCGTCTTCGAACGTCAATGAGCACAGGACATTTCCGCTGCAACGTAGGACATTTCCGCCGCAAAATTTATCTCTATCATCCACCTCGTGAGACATTTCCGCCGCGTCTCTCCCCGCCGTTTCTGTGCGACAGGACAAATCTGCCGATTGAGCTGGTAGAGTGTAATATTTGGCGAACTAAAATTGGCGAAGTTTAAATTGATTTACACTGCATTGTGTTTTTTTCTTTTTTTTTTCTGACTTCTTTGCGATTTTCCCCCCTAATATAAGTAGTCCGGGAATAAATTCCGCTTTTTTGATTTAGTCTTTGTCGCCAAATGAAGATGTGTCGCCAAGAATGAAAATTTTAAACCAGTAACCCCTTTCTCACCCTTGGAAATGGCGCGGCGGATTTGTCCTGTGCCAGTCAGGGGGGGGGGGGGAATAGGAGTCGAGGCGGAAATGTCCCATGCGGGAAAGAGGGGAATAAAATTTGCGGCGGATATGTTCTGTTCCGACGTCAATTACTGCTTCATTCAAATGCTTTTAACTAATTTCATGCTAAAATCTAGGTCAGCCTGGAAATTCAAACTGGAAATTCATTGTTGATTGCGACTTTTGTTTGAACTGAAACACACTTAGCTCCGAAAATATCGGTAAAAATCGGTGCTTGTCTAGGAATAATCGATTTTTCCTCTTGTTAAATTCTAATAAAAAGTAGCCTATGACACTCGAGACTCGAAAACGAATCGATTGGCACCGCATTCATCAAAATCGAAGAAATAGTTTAGGAGCTATGGTGGAACATCCTTAACCACAAACATAGCCAGACTGATAAAAACATAACCCTTCCTTTAGGCTTTGCCGTAGTCGGGTGAAAACGGTGGCTATTTTAGTGGAGACACAACTGATCAAAGTACAAAAACTGCTGTTTTTTTTTCTCCTTAGAGTTTTAAAAAATTAAAATCTGCCAAAAAATCTCATCAACGCTTTCAAAAAAAGGGAACATTTTAATGCACTTAATTCTTTGAAAACAAGCATTTTAAAAAAGTAAGAAAACGATATGTAACAAAGGTGGTCACGATCATAAATGTGTGAGATTCATATTTTTGTGTGATAAACTTAGTTTGTGTGATCACAATTCTTGTGAAGGGATCATTTTTGTGATCGCTACATACTTTTTGTAAAAAATTCGTTTCGGCTACTACATTTGTTTTCAGAAAACAAGCATTGATTACCAAGCAGTCGGCAATGTTGTATGTAGATGCAGTATTTCTATTGCTTTTTATGCAGTTCATTTTTTATTGTTGTCTTAAATTAACAGGCAGACAATGAAATCGAACCGAAATATGTCAGTGCTTGTTTCTTTTAAGTCTAGTTTTTTTTTTTTTCCCAGCCAATTACTTCCTGATATATAGCAGTTACCCAAAGTGCCGAAAATGTTTTTTGCTCCAACCCCTTGGTGGAATTTGCTCCCCAATCTAATGGGTGCCAATTCACATGGAGGCACATAGGTGTACCAAGTTGTGCTCCGTTTCATGCAGTAGTTTTGCCCTGGAGCGGCCACATTAAACTGGTGGCGCACACACACAGCAAATTCTTCGAAATTCAAAAATGTTCACAAATGCAACACTTTTTTTCTGCACATTAGATATACAGTACTATGGCAATTAATTGAGAAAACCATTTTTTTCCCAAGCAATCAGTTTTATTCAAATTTCTCATGAAGAAATTTAAAATTAATAACTGACATGACCTCCTCAGGACTTAATAAGATTGCAGACACATCTCGGCATGGAATGTACTAGAACGGCACATATAGTTTTGATTTCAGAGTCTTTGTACCATTCGTCAAAAATACATAAAATTAGCTTTTCCATCGTTGTACTGTCAAATTTGTGAAGCCGTGTTTTGACGATAGCCCACATTCAATCGGATTAAGGTCTGGTAAGTTTCGGGCCAATCTAGTATAGTTTGTTTTCACAGCAGAAATTTGCAATTTGCTTTGAAGTATGACACTGCGCGCCGTCTTGTTGGAAAATGCCATTTCCTTTCGCCCACAGTTTAGCCATGGTTGCAAGTACATTTTTGGTCAAAATGTTTTCATAGCAGGCACTATTCATCATTCCTTCTACAGGAACAAGAGATTCAGTATCTGACACGCTGAAACAACCCTAAAACATCTTTTTTTGGAGAATACTTGGGTGTTTGATTGATGTGATGCTGATGGAGCGGTTCTCCTTTGCTTCTACTCACGAACTTAGATCTAAATTCCTGTACTACAAAATGTGTTTCGTCAGATAAGAGAACCTTTTCCCAGTTCTTCGCAGTCTATGTTTTGTACTTTTGTGCCCATTCCACCCTTTTTTTTCATCATACGAGGCATGAGAAGTTGCTTTTTATAAGGTTGTTGTGCTTTCCGCCTGCGATCTAACAGCCTATATCGCACTGTTGAAGGTGCAATGTCTATGCCAGATGCCGAAATGGACTTGGAAAGGTCAAAACTAGTTAAACGAGGGTTCACAACACTCATTCGATGTAAAATTTTGTCATCACGAGCCAAAGTTAATCTTTTTTTACCGCATTTTCCAATACGGTTGGTTCTAGAATTTCCTGGTGTCTGAAAACGCTGCCATATCCTTCCGACACTTGCTGTACTCACTCCACATATTTTACGTATTTCTACTAACGTCTTAGAAGTGTGTTCTTTCAGTAAAATTACTTCAGCATGTTTTTCTGGGCTGATATCCCTGACACTAATTTCTCCCGCAACAAGCGAGTAACTATAACTGCCAAAATCTAACTACTTGGCGAAAGAATTTACATGCCTGCGACTTACCAGATGCGTACAAACATCTAGTAGTTTGATATTGACTGCCATTTAAACTCTAAGTTGGTTTTGAGTGCTTATTTGCAGACTTTACTGTGATAAAGTGCTAAAAAGAACATGTCTCAATTAAGTGCCACACTACTGTAGAAGAAAGTAAAAACACATAATTAAACAGACATTTTTGAGGTGTATATTTTATTAAGCAGAAAATAGATATTAAAAAAATAGAAATTCTGAAGGAAAGAATATTTTTTTAAACATTTTTATAACATTTTCTCTGCACATTGTTTTTATGAAAGTATATTACAGAAAATACGATCAAGGAAACCATTAAATAAAACTCTTTATCAGAGTAGTTAATTTACAGAGGTATATAACATTGCAGTATAATAAATAGAGTAAAAATAAAGGCGATAGAAGACTAGAAAACAAATCAGTTGATATAAATATGAAAAGCTAAAGACAAAGTTTTTAAAAGTGAAATAATTTTTAAGTAGGTTTTTTTTTTTTTTTTTGGCCTAAGCATACACATATGTATCTGTGTTGGCTTTGTTATGACCAGGAACTTTGTTGAACAGTAGTTTGAGTTAATATGTCTTCAAAGAGAAAAGAAAGATTGAAACTTGTTGAAACCAACAGAAATACTAAAATAGGTGAACCAAAATATTCAAAAGAAAGAAAAGTTGGGCGATTTACAAGTTGACATCTACACCCTTGTGCAAATTAATTGAAACAAAGTATTTTCTCATTGATTTTAAAATCATTCCTAGTATTTTTCACCAATTATGCTAAAATTTGTAAAAATATGGATGTGACAAATAAATCCTTTCCCTATCATCCATTTCCACCAAGCAGTGGGGTTCTGGGAACACATGTGTATGAATTTCTGTGGATGAAAGCTGCGTCTATGATCACGTCAATTGAGATTTCCCTGCCATCAGCGCTGAATGTGACATCGCGAAAATGAACATAGATTGTTACTCTTTCAGAACATATGTCAAAGACTTATGGAGGGATTTCGAACAGAGTTCGCATTAGTATTGCTACTATGAGCTATATTATAAAACAAAATAAAGAGAGAGGATTCATATCTCAAATGTGGAGAAGGTAATGTGGTAGAAAATTGAAAACAACACCAAGAGAAAACTCTTTTCCACTTATGCAAAGTAAATATCACACTCGAAAGACTAGTGCAGTACTTAATAGATATTGAAAAGAGCATGGAATAAATATTAGCTAATTTTCTGTTCAGAGGCACCTATCAGCCTATGAAGAAACAGCTCAACACGTAACACGCGAAAAAACTCAACACGTAAGAAGATCTCCAGACGAAAGAGTTCTGTCAATTTGTAAAACACCCTCAAAAGATGTTTTGGGGTTTTTCGTTTTCAATGGGGTCGGTATTTTGCAACCGGTTGAGGGTATGATACGTTTTGAACAATAAATTACTGTTCTGGAGAAAAAGTCTTTATCAGAGTTGAAAAAATGACAGCCAGATGGAACGGAGATTTTACAGCGGAATTTAGCTCCTTGCCATACGTCCAAAATGACCAAGAAATTCATGTTTGAGAACCAAACTGAGACATTGGAATAGAATGGGAACTCTCCTGACATTAACTCATTCGATAATCTTCGGGCTATATGCAATAGCATATTGCATAAACACTGTTCAGCTATAGAGAAGCTTATCACTGCAGTATTACATGTCTGGTACAAAGACCCAAATATTACAAATATTTGTAAAAGCATGGTGGATTACATTACAAATCGTGCCCAAATATTAATAAAGAGTAGTGGAAATCATATTACATGCTAAACACTTTTAGTTGCACACAATTTTAATTAAAATAGCATTACTTCTTGGTTTTTCAATGTTTCGAATTTGTTTGCACAAGGGTGTACTTTCAATGATATAGTATGGATTTTTTTTTTAATTGTGCAGAGTTCATTATGCAAAATTTCATCTATTTAAAAGTAAAAGATTTTACAAAATAAAAAAAAATCAGAAAACGAACTACTTTTTTCAAAAAATGCAAAACTGGTAAAAATAACCTGTACATTCCTTTGTTAATTTATTTAATGATTAGTGCAAAGTTCATTCAATTCTAAAAATTGAAGTTTAACAAAGGCCCTTGGTTTCAGGAAATTTGAAAAGAATTAAAAGGGATTTTAGACCCTTTTGATAAATAACCTAATATAACTACATTTTTTAAGGACCAAAAGGTTGCTTGGTATGTAAAGTTATTAAGTAAAGCACCAAACATTATTTACGAAAAAAAAAATCAGTTTATTAAAAAATCTATATATATGGTTGCAAAAACATAATGTAAACATGTTTTCTTAAAAATAAGTACAATCCATTTCAATAAGACATCAAACCACCTTTTTTGTAATTCTATATTGGGAAAATAATGCACTAATGGGGTGGTAAGTTTTTTTTTTCTTTAATAGTTAAGTTTAAACTGGAAGACAGCAGCTAACCACAGTGGGTTTTTTTTGGGGGGGGGGGGGGGAGATGCAGCTTTAACCTACCCAATAGAAAATTTCAGTATTATTGAACACTTTAGTTCAACAAATAATTTTGAAAATGTTTTACTGAAACATTAGCATAAGTTAACCACAATTGTGCACTAAGTGCTGAAGATATAGTTAACATTTCATGTTCAAAAATTTACACTAAGTTTTTTATGAATGTTTTAAAAAATAAAAAATGAACATTTTCTTAGTTTAAAAATTTATATTATCAGGATTTGCAGTTTTTAAGGCCAATTTTATTCACTTTTACGAATATAAAAATCTTTTTTTCCCTCTAATTTCATTGGCAAATACAATATAATAGAAATTATTTTTATACAGTCTTAACATAAGATAGTGCATTTCACAAGTCAACATGTATTTTTATAATTTTTAAACTGTCTTACTATTTTGTTCAGGAATAGATCTTATTGCACAGTAGAATTCTTCTGACAGAAATAAGAATACACATGTTTTGAAAAGAACAGAACTGTTACAACAAACTTAAATTTGCTATCTGTGTACACTATATGTCTCTTTAAACTTTCTTGTCATGGATGATTACTAGAATTAAATGAAATGAAATGAAAAAAGAGATTTTAAAAATCATATTTCCTTTCTTTTAACATGCCTGTGATGTAACACATAGTGTATTTTATGTACTTTAATGCAGTGACCGCAAAAAAAGCAATGCCAGTATTAATTATTAGTCACAGTGATGTTACTTATAAAATTGGATGAAGCAAATATAAAGTACAATACATGATCGTCATCTTACATTAAAAAGTAAAATTGAATTTATAAATACTGTTAATGACCAATAACTCATTTAAATTTGGCACAACTTTTAAAAATTATATACCACAATGCTGTGACATAAAGCTAAGTTACATTTAAAATATCGTATAAAATTTTCTTTTCATTCCATAATTCACAGAAGCAAAAAAAGTTAAAATGCACTGATTCTATAAGTATCAAAACATGAGTCAAGTACAGGAAATATCACAATAGCAGAAGAATATTAAATAAGGAAAATGATGAAATCAAAAACAACTTTTTCAGCCTAAGAATTTCTCAATGAACTATGTTCAAGAATTCTCATAATTCATCCTTCACGTGTTTATCCTAAAAGAAAAAAAAAAGTTAATAAAATGATGTTTAGCTCCCTAGATTTGAATCTTTATCGATAACATTATGAAAACTACAAATATTTACAACTCAGATATTTTAGTGAAACTGTGGGACTTTCATATGAAAAATTGTATTACAAAAAAGCTTTGATACATTTTATTTGAATATCAAAATGCAAATGCAATTAAGTTGTTTAATCAGCACATGCAATACCCATGTGTTTCAAAAAGAAATAAAGATTTTTAGGATTTCATTACATAGTTTATACTTTTAAAAAACCTGAAATTAAAATCTTCATGTCCAAGTGCTTGAAGAACATTAAAATGTATGTTTAATCTTTGAATTCTGGGATTTATTTTTGAAAAAAACTAGGCATGTTTGCCAGTTTAATCAAATTTCTCTGATTTTATCTGTGTACTTTGAAAATCCAATTTTCCCCCAGAAAAATCCAATTGTTTTGAGAAGCCTTTTTTTTTTTCTTATTTTCCTCTGAATATAGACATTAAAATTTTGTGCATTGGAAAAATTGACGTGTTTATAAGTTCCATAAAGTATGGGAGTAACACATAACAATACCTTATATCACTAACCTAACTAGAGTGTTAGCAATGGAATTGTAAAAGAAAAAATGACCAAAACTGCATTATCTGCATTAAAAAGTTGGAGTAAATGATATTATAATCAACACCAATAGCATGTGTAAATTTGTCACAATCAACTGTGCACTATAAAAATACATTAATAAAAATAATAGTAAGAAAATTAATTAAACATAAAATTTAAAATAAACTTTGCATGATAAATTAAGTCTTTCGTTAAAAATTTAAAAAATAAGAAATAATATTCTAATTAAACAAAAAAACTTGAAGTGCAGTTTAAAGAATAAAATATCATACCACAATATTAAGCTGTAATGTGCTTTCAACATCACGAATAATTTCTTCCGGAGTTAGATTTTGAAGCTCTATACCTTCATAGGGACTCTGAAAAACAATAGACATTTTAAAAGTGAGTTACAATATTTTGCAATGTTTGCAAATAATGAAAGACATGCAAATGCTTCAATTTTTTTCAGCATTTATAGATTACTTATAGTTTATAGCATATATTTAAACTTATTACTTATTATAGTATTTGAAATTGATGGTCCAATGCTGCAATGTTCCGGTTTTCCACTGATTTTTCAGGTTACTCTTTTTAAACTAATCTCAACCCTCACCTCCCCCTTGACGGCTATTCAAAAATGAAAAAGCAAGTATTAAACTAATATAGATAACTACTTTAACTAAAATTTAGAAACAGCAAAAACCAAAAAAAATGGAAGGAGCTTCTCAGGATTCCTTGTAAAAGATCAAACCATAATATGCTTTTGCATTGGTGTTTTTTTTCTTCTTTTTTTGGAAATTTTGTCTTTAAAGCTTAAATGTTTGAAAACAATGTGTTGCGTACATTTGTACACTTAATAACATAATTAGATGACAATGGGAGAAACAGAGTTACATCAATTTATCTTTATTCAAAATCTTTCATTAAAAGCTGAAAATTCATTTCTTACAAAGAAAATCCTTTTTCTTTCCTTTCGAATTAAATATAAAAAAAGTTCGTCCAGCACTAAAACAAGTTAGTTTCCCACATGACGACATAAATTTTGTTGCAGCAGCCATATCCTACTCTTGATTGTCTTAGGCTCAAATATACCTTTATTACAGTTTTTGACTTTTTAATATAGTCTTAATGTTTCTTTCTAAGCTTTAAAACAATTTTTGAAAACAAAATATGCCTCATATCAAAAGAAATCAAGTAAGTTAATACAATCGAAACTCATCAATTCTAGTACACTTAAAACCAATTACTGCTAAGATGAATTACATCAGTGCTTTTAAACCTTTTTTACTTTACGCACACTTTAGAATTAAGACTATTTTTGTGGCACATTGAACCAAATTTGACAATGTCAATACCGGCAATTTTTCATCATTTACCAGTTAAAGAAAAAACCACCTTTTTGATAAGTGCTAATGTATCAAAAATTAGAGTGTTCAAATTGCACAATTTTCTCAAAGTATTCTCTTAGAGCAGAGGGATATTTCCCAATTTCCAAGCCTTAATTTCATTTTTCAATATTTACTTATTCATTTAATTAACTTTATCTTTTTTTAGTGATACTTTTATGCTACTTAAGTGTTTTTTTTTTTTTTTTGCTTACATTATTATTTTTTTTTCAAAAAATATTTTTGGAAAAAAATTGCTCTAAAAAGTAAAAAATAATTTCATTCTTTGAATACCATCAACACAACTTCGAATAAGAGTTTTGAAGTCGGGGCAAAAACTATAGATAGAATTATACGTAACAACAATTCAATTGGAAATATACATTTTAATGTATCCAAGCTCTTCAATAGCACTCACACACATAGCATTGATAACCACATATTAGTGTAATGGTACAAATCTGTTCTTAATTTTGAATGGTTTTTCTTTAAAAAAGTTGGCAAAATATGGTTAAGCATCACTTTACCTACCGTTTCTGCGCCGACTTCAAAGCTTTTATTCGAAAGTTGTGTCGATGGTACTCAAATAATAAAATTATTTTTTACTTTTTAGAGCAATTTTCAAATAAAGCCGTTTCTATTTTTTTCCAAAAATATTTTTATTTCATTCTCTGTAGGGTAAAAGAACTTTAAAAATAGAGTTGTGCTTCCATTCCAAAATTTCTCCTTCTTTTTAAAGTGCTATTGTAATAATCATCACCCTTCAAATATGGACAGCTTCTCAACTAATTTATATTTCAAAGCACAATACAAGTTACTCGTCATAAAAATGCTGTGAACGTGTCCCTGTTATGTGCTATTAGCATTAAAGATAAAAATACCAGAGAGCAATGATAGTAATGAAGTTCATATTTTCTCTCAACAAAGCCTTCATTCAACAATTTCATTATAATTATTAAAAATGTAACTGTTTCGTAGCAACCACGTTTTATTACAACAACGGATTTCATATTTAATTATTTAAATGGGAAAATGCCTGAAATTCACTGTTTTTTGTGTATAACTTTTTTTTTTAACGAACTTATATAGTCAATCAAAGATATGGGAACAAAGATATGGACCTAAGTTAGACCATCAACTATCCATTAAAAAAAGAATCACCTAAATCGGTTCTCTAGGTCAGACGCTATGAGCTAATAAACAAACCAAAAAAACATACATACAGCCTGAATAGAGAACCTCCGTCTTTTTGAAGTTGGTTAAAAAGTTTTTATAGGAAAAAATAAATGAATAAAGTAAACAAAAAATTAACATTACATACTTGTGATCTCTGTTTTGTTTTCCCTCTGTATAATAATACTGTTGGATAGGCTCGAACAGATGCACGATTGCAGGCATTTCTTTGTTCATCACAATTGATTTTACCGGTTTTAACTTTTCCTTTTAATACCTGGTAAATAAAAAGTGATAATTATTTATTTCTCACAAAATAAAAATACATGAAAGCTTCAGCAATAGTTCTATAATCAACCATGCCTTACTGTAAAATATACTGCCTTCACTAGAAACAAACGCCATAAAACTATTGTAGTTTAAAATATTTCAAGTTTCAAGTGGCATCATTTAGCAGTTGCTCAACATGGAAATTTGAGGATACATAGTGGTTCATGTTTTGTGCATTGAAGTATCCTGACAAACAAAACCAGGAGCATTGTAACTGAGAAAATATTTCTGTTTAGAGTGAAAACAGAAAAACACTATTTTTGCAAAGAGTAAAGCATTTCTAATGATATTGGAGGGTTCAATCTGAAATTATACTTCCCCCTAAAACCAGGACGCATCTGAAGAACTGAAAATAACTAACTTGTATTCATTTTTGTACAGTTGAAAAGCATCGGCTGTCACTGCTTTTCGACCCTAGTTTTCAAATGCTTTGTAATGTAGGATAGTATGTCCGTTTTAATCAAAAAAAAATAAATAAATAAATAAATAAAAACTTACAAAGAAAAGCAACAAATTAGTGAAAAATTTATGTCATTTATGAAAGCAAATTTCAAAAAATAGCTTTTGGAGTTATTAGGATGCATTTAACAGTCTAACAAAGAGTTACTGAAACTTTTTTAACATTATAGGGCATGCTTGGGACAAACTTTGTCGCCAGGGAGCGCTGCATGTACAACTGGTATTGTGTATTTCCGGTAGTTCGAGCCTAATGCTTCATCATTACGCGATACACTAATAAATTATAGGAATTGCTCTTTTTCAAGCGTTATATATTTTAAAGCTTAAAAAAGGGTATTTCTGAGGAGAAGGAGATTGTTTCCTCATTAAAAGTAAAATTAAAAGCTTTAGGAGCTAAAGCAAGTGGAAATAAAGCGGAATTACTTACCAGGTATGCACAGAACAGTTTTTTAAATAAAGATCTTTCAAAATATTGTTAAAATATTTCCTAAAATTCACACGCTATCTCATCGCATTGAAACAGGGTTGATAGAAATCACAATTTTTTTTTTATTAAAAAATCGGATTTTTAAAATTTAATCAGGTTTGTTTTATTTAAACAGAATATTTTTAGTTTAAGATTAATAAAGTATGTTTGATACTAACAAATTAAATTGTGCAAGTTAAATATCTAAATCTGATTCTTCTTTTATATATAAATTGAAAAATACATAAAACTAAAAATATAAAATAATTTTATTTTTCCTGAAAATTTTAAAACTATTTCTTTATTCAGGAGTTAAATTCAGTGATTAGTAAATGTAAACAAGTTTGGCTGCTTTGTCGTTTACAATCCTTTTGCAACGTTTTGATTGTACTAACCCATAAGTAGAAAAAATTATAAAATAAATCAAATTATAAAATAATATTAAAATATTATAGAATTATATAAACTGTAGAAATGAAGAATAAAAATAACAAAAAACATTGAATTTTTTTCTTCAAAAAATGATTTTTATTGCTCTATTAATTTTTTTTTAAGAACCATTAAAAAATTCATTATTAAAATCATCTTGACACCTACAGCTTGGCTTTTAAATCTGTAATGCATATAGCCAAGGACTAAAAAGCACATTCCCCCCTCAAATTCTTGTCCTATTAATTTACATATTTTATTTTTTAACACTGTTTTGACTTACTGAATGTAAACAGAATGTTTAAGAGGATTATGTGACAAGCTCATTTTTAAATGAATACTTAAAAAGCTTAACTCCTAACAGATGAATCCCTCCTAACTTCAAACACAAACACCTTAGTTCATATATCCTTTGCAATTTTATCTTTCCAATTTTATTGAGATCATGATTTTTTATTTTGCTTTGGTTTCAGTTTACTTTATTTAATAACTATATGAATCGTTCGATTTTTTTTGGTGAGATCGTTCATAGTTAATATTTGCTTGTTCATTTGATTTTTCTATTAAAAATACTCTGAACTTCATGCCCAATAAATTCATTCTTTTGAACTTAAAAATTCTTTTGTTTTTGAATCAACTGATTTTAATCCTGATTCAAATCACGATTTAAATAGGATTGATTTGAATCGCTCAACCCTGCATTAGAAAGTTAAAAATATTGGAATTTGCTATCTTAAATCGAAAATTGTTTTATTTTTAGCTTCATTTCAACTGGCGCGGATCGGGGAGGGGGGGGATATGGGGGTCATGACCCCTCCCTTGAACGACCAAATATAGTCAACAATGCATTTCGAAAAAATGGCTAAATACCCCGTTTTCACACTAAAATTGCACTTTGACCCCTCACTTTCCGTAAATGACCCTATCCTAAGCTGAGTAGAATTCAAATCACAATCATACAATATTATGTTCATTTTAAAATAGTCAGCCAAAAAAGTTAGATTTTAATATTAATAGTGTTATATAACGCAAGGAATTATAAGAAGAATCTTCAAAAACTGAGTCTGACATTTCTTATATTTTATTTACATAATACTATGTATTTAATTTTATCAATATAATCAAAGCAAATTCGCTATCTAAACTGCATAAAACTGAAATGACATGCACTTACCGGTTTTCTTGGTTAAGAAGTCACTTTTTTTAAAATGCCTGCTGCAAACTTTCGCGTACTTGCGCTGTTTTTTGAAGAACAAATAGATATTATCCATTTCTTTTTTACTCTTGAATCCGTTGGAAATGAATGGAAACTTAACCCCTTACAAGCTTTGGAGGTTGCAGAACATTGAGGGACTCAGCAATTCCAAGGCATTTTAATTTTTATATGTTCAGTTACTTAGACATAACAACGGCAGAAGCCAGCAGTGGAATTACCAGAAGTGCTTAGCACCCATTTCCGCCGAGGCGCGCAAGGAACTATGGGAATTTTAGCATGCCCTATAAGACTGATAGCATGTTTAGCATATATTTTATATGCACAAGTTTTTGTGAAAAATGTGTTAATAATGTGCTTGATTTTATTTTTGAAAGATTAACTGAGCCAACTGTTTGCAGAAACTGAAGTTGTTGCTGTTAATTTTGATTATGCGAGCCACAATTATTTTTACTTTACCAAAAATTTTAAAGTAAATTTTTTTTCTGCCATAAAAAGAATTCAGAGCTACAAAAGGAATGGAATGACAACATAACGATTTTTCTCTCTTGTTTTGATATCCACAGAAAAGGAAGTAAACAAAATGAAGCAAGACCTCACTTTCAATTATTTATTTTTTTTTTAGTCGGATATTTTCATCACAATAAAGTAAAGAAAAGTTGATTTTCTAAGGAATTAAATGAATATCTTTGTACATGTGTTCATACTAGGGACAGTATGTAAAGATCATTTATATTCCTACTGATTTATTACGGTTAACATCATCTGCGTTTTTTAAACATATGTATTACTATCCCCTAAATCATCTCATCTGCCTACCCTGAGCATTCGTTCACGACACCTGTTTGACAAACATATACCATAAAATCCCGAAAGTAACCCCCCTATCGATTATAACCCCCCTCCCCTTTTTTTCCCAAAAGTGAAATTACTCTTTTACCCTGAATATACTGTATAAAAAATCTCGATTATAACCTCCCCCATCTGAAATTTGACAGTTTAGTTTTGAAAATAGGAGGGGTTATTTTCAGGATTTTACAGTATATATGTGTATGTAGATAGATAAATAAATATATATATATATATATATTTATGTGTGTGTGTATGTATATATATGTTACGGCCAAAGCCCGAAGTCGGAAAGTTCGCGAATTGGCCGGCCAATAGCGCCTCAAAATGATCGGCCAAAGTCCGAACTTTCCTTGATTTTGGGCTTTGGCCAGCCAGTTCGCGAAGTGGCATGAGGCGATCGGCCAAAGTTAGAAAGAAAGGTAGTGACACATTTTGTGTGTCATGACCTTTTTCACATGACACATTTTGTGCTTGTTTACTGTAATGCTAATGATAATCACATCATATCTGCCACAGAGCAGAGGCGGATGCAGAAATAGTTTTTGTGAGGGGCCCACAAAGTAAAAAGTGCTTCCCCTACTTTTATAATAAAAAACTCACTAAGTTCCTTTAAATTAAAAAAGGGGGGGGGAGAGAAAAAAACATAAAGTCAATTAATCTACTTTAAAGTGCAGAAAGATTACATACGTGTACTAATTTACTTCAAATGTGTGGCGGAAAAAAATTATTTTAACCCGATCAACCATTAAACCAGTGGTTCCCAACATGAAGGCGATTGCTCCCGAAGGGCGATTGGACTCCTCAAAGAGGAGGTAAATTCTAAAAGGTCGATGGGTATTTAGAAAAGAAAAAACAGTAGAAATAAAACTAGCGAAAACCGGAATTGTAAACATTTACGAAACCGGTTATTCAGAGTTGATCGAAGAGTCTTGAGCTAGGTGGCGTCTTCTGATGACAATAATTAACGAAGAAATTAATTAAAAACCTTAAAAAGGTTTTTTTCGCGATTTTTGAATTCAAATTAAAGTTTCAAATAAAACTAATTGAATTTCAAATTAAAGTTCAAGAGCTTCCTCTTTGCACCGTAGATGAACCTTAGGAAGTATTTTGTTATTTATTGCTAGTTTTATAAATTTTCAAGTTGTCAATTTATTTTAATTCAAATTTTTAGTTTCAATTATTTTAGTTCCCCCCAGAGTCTAGTGTAGAAAAGAAAATAATTTCTTGAAAAACGGTTGTTTAAAAAGTATGTCGAAAATTTTAGATGTTTCCCTTCAAATGCTTCAGTTCGATTTGTAAAAGAAAAAATCTGGTATGGACCCCACACTACTTCCTTTTACGTGTAAATTTCTTAGTAGTTGCCTTAAGTGTTAAAAAAAGTGCTTGGAGTGAGCAAGGTAACAATTCAAATATTTACTCCCCTAATCTGCCACGAAACAATGCAAAAAATATTTTACAATGGTTAATTTTCTAAATATTGCTGATTTTATTATCATTCAGTGAATTTTTCGCAAAATATCGCCAATAACGCCAAGTTGAACCCAAATTCAAAAAAAAAAAAAAAAAAAAAATCGCCGAATTTGTCGCCAACTTGGCGATATGTCGCCAAGTTGGCGTCAAACACTTGGCGACCAAAAGCTTGGCGACATATCGCCAAGTGGTCGCGCCAATTCATATCACTTGAGTCTGCATTGAAATTAACTGATTTACCCCAAAAAAGGGGTAAAACACCCCCTTGGGAACATTCAAATGCAACCACAAGGGGAGGTGCACAACTAGACCATCCTCAGAGCCTACATACCAAGCTAGAAGCTTCTACGGCATATAGTTTTTGAGTTATGCGACCCACATACGCACACACGTACATACAGACGTCACGAGAAAACTCGTCGTAATTAACACGGGGGTGGTTGAAAAAAATTTTTCGGCTGCTTATATGTTGGTAGGTGCATATGCACGTGCTGACAGGTCAAAAAAACTAAGGAATTTTCATTCGGGGGTGAGCAAAATCAAAATTTAGACTCAAATTTGAGTGATTTTTTTTTTCGCGATCACAATACTTCCTTTACTACGTAAAAGGAAGTAAAAAAGAATAAAGGTATTTTTATTTATTTATTAATTTTTCTAGTTTAAAAATAATTGGTTATAATTACTTTATTGACTACATTTTACTTCAAATTAAAGTTAGGTACTTATATTTGTAATAATATCGATGTTCACTTGCTCCAACTTATGGTTCTTTTCGAGGAAGGAAGGGGGGGTGGGCGATAGGTGTTTGTCAGCGTCTTGAAGAGGGTGATGAGCTCATAAAGGTAAGGAAACACTGTTAAACATTACGTCAAATTATTCAATATTATTTAACCTAAATAGTAAATAATGCATGGTATTACTTAGTAACAACTGTCAATATGATTTAAAACAAAAATTTATCAAAACGAAATCGTCACTTTTTTCAATTGAAGATGAATTAATGAATGAATCGTGTACCATTGATTTCGAAAACCCTGAGTTTTATGTATTTTTTTACCCTGTCTAACTCCTGATTTCTATATTATTCCCATAGCAAACCAAAGTGATGTTATTTAAATATGCTGTGCATAAGCTTTTTTTTAAAGACATAGTTCAATCACGAATTTTATGGAGAAATTAAAAAGCAAATAAACATTAAACATATAGTAAAATTATTTTTATTCCTTTGGGAGGGCCGTAACATATATATATATATATATATATGTGTCTTCAATTTCATGCTATTCCTACAATAATTATGCTTGTATTATGATTCTACGATAGCTTAAGACATTATCAGTGTTTCTAGCATCAATTTATTAATCTACTTTTACTAAAAAAGGGGAGAGAAGAGTGAAAATTATGTGTAGGAAACTGTTGGAACATTTAAAATATTCATATAAAAAACATTTTATACACAGCTCTTTTTTCAGTGATATACAAGAAGAAAAAAAAACAGGAAATGGACATATTTATACCATACCATGGAAACCTCTTCAAATTTCGGAGCAAAAATATTGCAATGACCACACCATGGAGCATAGAAATCAATCAGCCACGGTTTAGTGTCTAGCAGAACTCGGTCAAATTCTTTTTCAGTCAATGAAACTACAGTAGAAGGCAGATGTTGAAAGATCCAACCTTGGATAGAATTGGCATCTCGCCAGCCATTATATGAACTATTGAATGAAAATTTTTTTTTTATAAAACACATTATAGTAGCTAAACTTTGAAAACACATAACAAGAAAAAACCTAAACTGAATACAAATCTACACTGTTCAGCACGGGACTTTTTGCTTGGTACAACTTGTTCACAACCAGTTCTTTCTCTTTTGTTTAACATACATTACGATGTTCATTGTATTTGTTAAAATATGAACAACTTTTACTAAAACAAAATGGGTTTTGTGTTTCAACCAATTTGAATGTATAGACATTATCTTTCTTACAGACAGGGGTGCAGTAACATATGTATACTCATGTGAATTGGTACCCTTTAGATTTAACGTCAATATGTGTTATTTATTAGCCAAAACAAACATATAAAGGATATAGAAATGAAATTAATGTTTATGTTAGTCATTAAATGCCAAAAAATAAACCAAATAATACTTACAGAAATTATAAAATCAATTTCTAAAAATTTACTTCTTTCACTTAAGAGATCACACTTCACAAGAAGTTCCAAATTTATTCATTGAGAATTTTTTCGAGACAAGTTTTACTTACTGTGCCATTGTATAATATGATGTAGATGCACATCAATAAAATGCCAGATTTAGTAACCTTCCTTTCTCCGTTTACTCACCATTCCATTCTTTTACTAATTTTTTTATTATAGTGATTTACTTTGTGATTTAAACTGAGCGAGGTAATTTACAATAATTTTCCTTACAAAATGAACCCCAAATTATCTGGCATGACTGAAAGTTCAAACTTCCACAATACTGCTGCATTTATGACAGTCTTGATGCTGAGGTGCTGTTGCAGTCACTTTTAAGCAGTCATATGACAACAGTGTAATTTGTGGAGAATTCAAAAATAGCATTTCAATTAAAGAAAAACAGCCGATAAGTTTTAAACGCCACTAAAATGACTGCTAAGTCTGAAACATTGAACAAAAGACAATGGGATGGTTTTAAAATAAAATTTGTAGGAAAAAACTGAACCCCCCACAGAGTCTCTATGTACAAGAATATCCGTAACTATGTTTGTTACTAGGATGGCAAAATTATTAAAACATTAATTAACAAGAATTATTCATAGAATTCCGAAAGAAATTGAAATAAAATAAATAAATAATATTTTAAAACAAATACATAATGTTTAAAAAACAGGGTGGTCACAGGAAGAACAAAATCTTTTTCCCTGACTATTCCCTGATTTTTCCCTGTATAACTAAAATTTTCCCTGATTTCCCTTTTTAGCCTACTTTCCCGTTAAAAACAAAAGAAAGATGAAAAAAGTATTAAAAGTAGCTTAATGCATCTAAAAAATATCGCCAAGTCCAAAAAATATCGCCAAGTAAAAAAAATATCGCCAAGTCCAAAAAATATCGCCAAGTCCAAAAAATATCGCCAAGTAAAAAAAAATATCGCCAAGTTAAAAAAATAAAAGGTAAAATGAATATCGAAAAATTAAAAATTTGAAAGTAGGGTATTGAGATGGGGAATTTGTGTGTCTGTCTGTCTGTCGGTCTGTCTGTCCCCCCCTAATAACTTTTGAACGAACATTCCGATTTGGACAAATTTTTTTTTGTTGGAAAGATCTCGGCGAGTACAGCTCATTCCCGTATTTGATTTTTCGATTTGAACAATTTTTGGTTCAACTTTGAACCGTTCAAACAACCTGTCCCGCGATGCTAACTTTTGAGTGAACAGTCCGATTTGAACAAACTTTTTTATGTTCGAAAGGTCTTATCAAGGATACTTCATTCCCGTATTTACATTTCCGATTTGAACAATTTTTTGTTCAACATTGAACCGCTCAAGCAAGCTGTCACCCCTAATAACTTTTGAGTGAACAGTCCGATTTAAATAAACTTTTTTTTTGTTCGAAGGATCTCAGCAAGGATACTTCATTACCGTATTTAAATTTTCAATTTGAACATTTTTTCGTTCAACATTGAACCGTTCAAGCAACCTTTCCCCACCTAATAACTTCTGAGTGAACCATCCGAATGGAATAAACTTTTTTTTTTGTTGGAAAGATCTCGGAGAGTACAGCTCATTCGCATATTTGATTTTTCGATTTGAACAATTTTTAGTTCAACTTTGAACCGTTCAAACAACCTGTCCCACGATGCTTTCAGAAAAAAAATTTAACATTAGCACCTACGGGGAATTTAAGTTGAATGTTGATCCTGAACTTAAAGTCGGATTTCCTTCAAACTAACTTTGTAAGAAAATGGTTTTGATAAATAATGTTTGCAAAGTACTTTTCTGAGTAATCTTCTGTGAGGACTCTGATTCCGACTCGACTCCGCAAACATGGCGGAAATGCAGGCTCAGAAAAAAATGACTGACTGTGCAGACGATTTTTTGTTTATTTATTCATTTGTTTTATTTTATTTATTTATTATTATTATTATTTTTGGCAGACGATTTTTTTTTGTAATAAAAATGCTTCATTCACAAGGGTGTTTTATTCTTTGTTTGTATTTAACAACTGGCAACGGATTAAAAGTGAAATTCGAGACATTTTATCAACGGACGAGTTTTTTTTTCTTTTTTTTTTTCCTTTCTTTGATAAAATGTGTTTTGATGTACTTTGTACTTTTAATTTTTTTTTTTTTTGAAAACAATTGAGGAATTTTTCTACGGAAGAACTGTAACAGTTACATTCTTTAAAAGGTGTGACAAAACTTTATTTATTCATTTATTTACTTTTTATGTGTCTATTTCATCTGATGAGAGGGGTATATTTTGCTTTTAGAAATCAGCTTTAAGTGCTAAAAAGGTATGTTTGACATAATTTTTAGTCTCAGATAATTAAGAGAACAATGATCAGATGCTAGAATGCCGATGACCATGTACGGGAAAGTAGGCTGGTTTAGTTCTTGACAGAATTTCTTGTTTTGTTTCTCATGCTCTTGAAGCATAATTTCTGTTCTTGCTTGATACTTGGATATGTCTGGCTGTATAAACCAGGGTTGCGGAGTCGGAGTTGAACTGATTTTGGGCCGTCGGAGTCGGAGTCGCTGAAAAACATGTCGACTCCGACCACCTCCGATTTGTATGAAATTTTATGCAGGTGAAAACATGTCTTTGAAACTAACAGATACAAATTTTCTGCACCCAATATCCAAATCCTAAGCATCTAGGATCAATAAAAAGGGCTTCAAAATGGTGGGTCTGCTTTGTGAAACAAATTGCTATGTTTGGGCTTATGCAAGTGAATAAAAAATATTTGCAGCAAAAATGCAATGTGTTAAAATCCAGTCTGGCCATTTAACAAGAAAAGGATTAGTTTTGTACGGTTTTAAATGAAAAGGGCGGCACTTGTCTTTTGCTCTGGAGAAAATGGACTTTTTGGGAGGTCAGAGTGACCTCCGAGAATTGAGGGAAATGTGGTGAAATTACCTGCAAGAATTCTTCAGAAAATTGAACTTTTTGAGAGGTCACAATGACCTATGACCTCCAGCTGGGATACCCCAGCTTGCTACACCCCCCATAAAGTGAGTCCTGGCTACGACCATGAATAAAAATGCAACTTTTAAAAATGGACTTAACATTTCAACCTTTGTTTAGGGTTTTTCCCTCTTCACATTTGGATTTAAAAAATAATAATAATAAAGAAGCAGGAGTCGGAAGTCGGAATCGAAAGTTTTAAAAGCGCGGAGTCGGAGTCGACCATTTTTCCACCGACTCCGTAGCCCTGGCATAAACTACTTCAGGCACTATATTTATGTAAAAAACATGAGCAACAAAAGAAGGCGTTTGAGACTGCCAATTTTTTAAGAAAATATGAAGCTACATAGTCAGTTTGACTTATTGAACAGCACTAAAAAATGTTATTAAACCCCCCCCCCCCCCCCAAGGATTTTTTTTCCTTTAACTATCAGTTTACGAAACTTCCAATATCTTCAAAGAGAGCCTAAACATTTTTTACTTAAGTTTTAAAAACTTTTGAGGAAACAATTGCATCTTCCATCTCTACTCTTTCCTCTAACTTCCCAAAAGACAAAATTGAACTTTCAAGACCACACACTCCCTCCCTCATTCTTAAGACACCTGGAGATGGTCTAAAATAGTGCTTTTAATATCATGTGTCGGATAAGAAAACTTTTCAAGAGAGAAGCCCAAGCCCTTTCCTCTAAGTTCACCAAAGACGGCCAAATTCGTATAAGCCTTACTATTTCTTCACTAAACATTTTATACCTTCTATTTTAAATCAAATTATTTTTTGGCAGAGAGACCTCAAATCCTTCCTACTTAAGTCACTAAAAGAAATCCATAAAATAGCATAATTTACATACATTCAGGGAGAAAATCCTTGAATTCACCTACTATCAATAAAGATGGCCTAAATAAGTATTTTCAAGCTCATAGTTTCAGATTTTTTCTGAACAGACTCCTCTCACTCTATATTTACATCACAAAACTAAAAGGTTTAAAACTTCAATTTAAAAAAAAATTGGGGCAAGAGCCTCAAATTTTCTTCCGCTTGAGCCACTCTAAGATAACTTAAAGTAAAGTACTTAATAATTCAGTTTCAAAAATTTTTTGAGAGAAAGCCCTCAAACCCCTTCTCCTAAATCCATCAGAAGATAGCTTACATTTGGATTTTTAACGTTTCGGTTTTTGAATTTTTTCTTAGAAGAGCAGCCACTTCTATCTTTACATCCCCTAAAATTTCAAGACTGCAATTTCAAAACAAATTCGGGAGACATCTAACGAATGCGCTCTCTCTCTCTTAAATCACTGAAAAATAGCAATAAATCCAACTTCAAAAATTTCCAGAACAATCCCAAAGCCCTATGCTCATAAAAGATCGCTGATAATTACATCTTTAGGACTCTAGTTTTGGATTTTTCCAACAAAAATCCTCTTTGCCCTTTATCTTAATATTGCCTAAAACACCTTAAAAGATTTAGGATTTCAGTTAAAAAAAATTTTTAGAGACATCCTCTCCTTTTTTGAATTCACCCAAAGATAGCCTGAAACAGAGTACCTCCGAACCCCTTCCTATAAGTTCATGAAAGATGATCCAAATGTCCATGTTCAGACTTTCCCTCTTTCCTAAGCACCTTAACCCTCTCTTTACTTTTACATCACTAAATACTAAAAGTCTTACCCCTACCCTATTTTAGTTTTAAACATTTCTCTGCAGAAAGTCTCTGACTCCCCTCTCTCTTTCAGTTACACAAAGTAGTCTAAAATTTACCTTTTAATGCTTTAGATTTTTTTTTTAATTTTAAGTTACAACCGTCAAAACCCTTCTCCTAAGTTCCCCAAAGATTGCTTAAATTTGGGATTTTAATGCTGCAGTTTCGTAATTTTGTCAAAAAAAAGGCCACTTGTGCCCCATTAGTTTTACGTCACTAAAATCAGCCTGAACTTTTTCGACTTCAGCTTTTCAAAACATTCCCGGGAAGATATCCCAAACTTTCCATCTCCTTTAACTCTCCATACTTCAGAAACTGCCATCAAATACATTTTTACGACTCTGTTTACGAATAATTCAACATGGTTTTGAAAAATTTTTCTAGTTAGTCTCTAAATATCCTTGAATAATCAAATATGTAATCTTTTTTGATACTTCAGTATTGAAAAATTACGGACTTGAGCTCTGATTTAATTTTCCCTGATTTGTTCCCAAATTCCCTGATAATTCCCTGATTTTTCCAGAATTTTCAAATTCCCTGATAATTCCAGGTTTTCCCTGTTTTCCAGGTCTGTGGCCACCCTGAAAAACAAGTAAATTATGCTTTAAAAATGTTTCACTATCAGTTTACTAAAATATCAAACATCACTTGAATGTCTCATATTTTTTATGACAGTTTGACAGTAAATTTGCTATGTGCTAATGCTAGTTACAATAATTTAGTTTCAAAATAGTTGAGAAACATTTTATTTTTCATAATATATATATATATATATTGTATTTGAATATGTCTTTAATCTTATTTTGTCAAAGAGCTTAGCATTATTTATAGATAAAATTAGTTGAGAAATTTAGGAAATGAATAGGTACACAAAGCTTTGCAATATAATACAATGAAAAGTTGAAAAGTTTGAAATTGATTACTTTGTGTTAAATCTGTTAGTATCAGATAATATTAGAGAATAAAATCCTGAACACATACAAGAATGTATTTTCATTTCCTCTGCCTGTAGGATAAAATCTTATAGTAGGATAGCTATTCACTCCTACAGAATTACAGAAGCTGCGATATGTTTGACAATCAACATCCGCAACATGTATAGCAGTACGCTTTGACAGCACCTGTTAAAAGAAAAGATATACTATATCATAAAAGAAATAAATTATGAAACTCTAAAGATTAAGATGAATAATTATTCATGTAAATAACTAGCACATAAGGAGAATAAGAAAAGGCATCAATTTTTCACTTAAAATTATAGATATGAGTAGTGAAACATGAGACACTTGGTAAAATTAAAATGTTTCATTGCACAAAATTAGCAGATTACTGCATACACGCATTTTGGCGATACAAGAACGCCTTTGTTTGTCAATGTAAAGAAAGTGAGCTTATGGATGAAAAGATATACCACAAAAGCAACAGGCGGAAAAGCAAGAAGTTGAAAAAATAAACATAGCAGGTTAACTGAACACCAATGAGAAAATAATAAACCAAAGAAGAACCAATAGGATTGCAAACAATGAGCAAAAGCTTATTCACAGGTATAACACCTTGAACAGAAAGAATAAAATTAGTGGAAAGTTGAGCCACAAAGGTAAAACAAAATAGGCAATTTCAATAATAGTCCGAGAGCCAGTAACAGATATATATGACCAAGTTCCTCTCAAGTGATAATTAGTAAAACGCAGCAGAAAATCGAACTATGAAGCCTCGTGAATGTCAGCTGAGGCTCGGTGGGGGGTGGGGGGATAAGCAGTTGGAACCTCCTACGCTTGAAGAAAAAAAAATATATTCACTCATTTCTTCTCGGCTAAAAATTTACCAGATGATAGCTTATATGTAACTATTGATAAATATATACGTCAGCTGGCTGTATCTCGGTGGAAAAATTGTCAGCTGATACTTTGAAGGTCGTTACGTAGAAGTTAACTAGAAGCATTTACTGACTATTTAAAGGCATCAGCTGACCAGGTTTCCCTCGACTTATTGCTAGCTGATTTTTTTTTATTTATCACAGTATTATATTTAAAATCAGCTCACAAATTTTCGTGTGGGGGGAAATGACGTCTCTTTAATTATTCGGCATAGAACTCCTACATGAGTGTTAAGGTGAAACAAATATTCCATATCAATATTTTTTAAACTTATACTTATATAATCATATAATTTTAGATATTAATCAATTTGCTTAGAATAAATTAACTAGTTACTTGCTAAAAATTATTTATTATAAAAATATTATGACAAATTACAATACAAATGACAATGTTATTTAATATCTACAATAATAGTATTTCCAAATTTTAAAGTATAGTAATGTTATACACTAGGCACGTAATGTTCTACTAAATAATGTACAGTATTGTATGATGCTTATAAAAATCGTAACCTAAGAAATAAAAGGAAAAA